>VYZV01019535.1:191222-331269 GCA_013401275.1 Pandion haliaetus
CGTGGAAGCTTCCAGCAGCTTCTTAAAGGAGCCACCCCTGCGGCCCCTTCCCCCACTACCAAAGAAAACCACGCCACACAAACCCATAACAATAGATAAATAGGGATTTTGAATAAACATTTTTATTACTCTCTGGGAAAATTCTGCCTGCCTTAGAAATCATGGACTTTGGGCTAGGAAAATTCAAAAAGAAAATAAAAATCACTGAACAAAGTTTTGTGGAGATTTCAGCAGTCATTTTTTTTGCTTTTCACACTTTTTCAGGGTTTGGTTGGGATTTTTTTTTAGGGCAGACTTAGACTTTGCAGATATAAACTGATTTCCCTGAAATCCCTACTCTGATCTCTACAACTGACACAAGTTCTAATCTGTCCTACTGTTTTATACTTCAGAGATCATCACACCTACAGGGACAGAGACTTCAAAGAAAGACTCTTTGGCAACTTCTTCAGTGCCCCTATCTTCAGCAGACACATTTCTACGCTATTCCTAAACCCCATAACAGAGAGTATTCTATGGATCTGATACACAGATAGACTGTCAGCATCTATAAAGAAACTTTTTTTGTAGCACAAAGGCTTACATATGAAAAAGCAGTGAAGAAATTGAAAAAAAAGGCAGTCTATAAAATTAAGTTAAAGCATATTAAATCCTCACACAGGTGCTTTTTCATACATAGGAAGGCAGGCTTGAGTTCAGGTGATGTGGCTTTGTGCCAAGGTAATGGCTGGGATCCCTGTCTCTTGCTAGCCTGCCGTCTTTCAGGGAATTACAATTTCTAACATTGTAATTTCAGAAAGAATCGTGGGATGTCCCACACCCTGCTGTCTGAAAAAATTGCCTCATGTCTCTCTGTACCATGCTTTCAGAGCGGCTGTGCCAGGAGCCAAAACCTTGTTGCCCTCCCACGGTGCAGGTGTTGCCTGGGGCAAGTTATCCGATCATCTGTATGGCTTCAGCCCCTACAGTTAACCGGGAAACATGAAGGATGTGCATGTTAAAAATAACAGAAAACTCATTTTTTCACATGAAGGCTGTTTTCGCTCCCATGCCCTGGCTCCACTTTTGACAAGAAAACATCAAGAAGGAAGAGTTAAAAATCTCAGCATCTGCAAAAGTTTCATTTCTGAAGTCTGATTTGAGGTTCTGTCTAACAAAACCCGACTCACGTACATGCTGCCTGTTCACAGGATACTCTCTGGAAAAAGCACAACTGGAGAACCTAACAGAAATACACTTTGTCTGGAGTTATTTCCTGAAAAAGCAACAAAACCCAGTCATTTATTCTACTTTCAAAATCTGACATGCCCTGGCAAATGTCAGTGATTGACAGGATGAGGTTTAAAAAGGGCAAGAGCAATATTCAACCAGAGAAAAGCAGACCTGCTGTCAGAAACACATCCGGCCAAGAAATGCCAGTTTTTAGAAACAACACACAAAACTATAAATCACAAAGACCTTCAAGGAAAAGTGAAATGGAATATTTTCTTAACAAAACCAAAATTGGAACCAAAAGGGGGTTTTATAAGAACACTTGTTTTGTTTACAAATAAAAAAAAGTTTCATGGGAGGACAAAAACCAACCAGGTGGATAGTCCTTATTTTTATCTTGGCCATTTAAATCAAGAGCACTTGATCAGCTTTGAAGCATGTGAACTGAGCTATTTAGGAGATGCTGATCCACGCCGCAGTTGAGGGTGCTGCCTTCTACCCCACCGGCTGCCTGTGGCCGACCTGTAGCTGGGAAAAGTTTGAAAGCTTTTCCCTGCTCTTTAGCTGAGCACCATGGAAAAGATTGTGTATCAAATCAAAAAAATCAGGATTGGAAAGTGCTGCCTGTACTATGAAACCCTAGGATATTTTTTTCCCAACTGCCCAGAATCAAAGTGCATCCTCTATTAACCAAGACCTTGCACTTGCTTAATGTGACACCCTGAGCCTTTAATTGACCCTTTTTTGCAATTACTTGCTGTCCTCTCACAGGATCTAAGAAAATCGTCAAATGTATTGCCTCTGGTAAATACTTCTTACCCACCCAGGCAAGAACAAAAGTTAAGTGCTTGAAAGAAAAAGACAATCATCTCATTACATGACACCACTACAATGTTTTCTCACTGTTTTACCTTTCTACACAGCCCTACTCTCTGCCTTTGGAAAACACAAGCTTTTAAATTACACCTTCTCTGCAATCACTACGTTCTTGTTTTATACTGTTTTGCAAGACACAACCCTGACAAAGGAACGTTTTATAAAGCAAGAGAAATCCCACTTGTCACACTTGTCTGTAGGTGCCGGATGGCCATTTGGCAAGTGGCTGCTCACAGCCCTCCTCAACCTGCAAGCGGAATAGCTCAGATGTCGCTCCCAGCCTTTGCAGAATAAATAAAGATACACAAACAGTCAGAAAGGAGAAATACAAGTTGTATCCAAAATGGCACTGTTTCAGGTGAGGAGCAATATGATTTACCATTTGCTTGCAATTACTGCCGCACAATTCAGGTTGCTCGAAGCTCGTCATTGCTTCTATCGACCGTTTTCCAAAAAAACCTTTGCTGGTGGGGCTTAAAAAAAAGTTCTAACAGGCTGGATGCAGGTGTCTGTTTAGGTATCAGCCTGTCACTAAAGCTAAATGGATTTTAACTGGCTCGGTCACAGGCAGAGGCACAGCAAAGGAAAAGATATCTAAAGGCACAATGGTGATTAATAGAGAAATTCCCCCAATGGCTCCAATGCTACCACATTTTCCCTGGTGAAAGCAGCCTAGACTACGGCCACGCGCCACACCAGCCCTTATCATAACCATGAAATGGGATGGAGTAACAGCATATCACATCACCTCGCTCTGCACTCTCCTTTATTCCAGCACCTCTAAATATTTATTGAAACTGATAAACCAAGCACTGCGCTTCAGCTGCTATATGGCCAACTTTATCGTACTTCCCTACACAGGAGAATGCTAATAATTAGGATCCTTCCAGATTTTGAAAATAATTGCAAATCTCCAGCACACAGGGCTAACGATAGCTTTAAGGAAACAGCTATATGCTACTGCTCTAATACCAGGGATGAGTTTACTCTACTGAAACCTGCTGTTGGCTGATTCACATGAATAACAGGCAAGTCACAGAGAGGTTCAAAGTTCAGAGAAATCCCTGTGTTTTAGATGCTTACTTGAATTACCCTGGCCTCTTGTGTCTGATGCAGCAGAAGCTCTTCACAAGCAATCTTTGATGTATTTCTGGTACTCCTGATACCTTTACTATATCTGGTATTTTTTACAGGTGCAGTTAAAAAAAAAACAAACCAAAAAAAAAAACCCAACCAAACAAACAACCAAACAATCCTCCACTTCAGTCTATAGCTGTATACTGTATTTCTCCTGGATGCAATTTATTACCTGCACTGAAGTAGCAGCTGGGAACAACAACCCAAAGAGAAAGTCCATCACTTGGACAACTGATAGCCAAACTCAAAGACATGAGAAAACCATGAGATGCACCAACCTGTTGTGAGAAGCAGAAGGAAAGCTCAGGGATGAACCTGAAAAGCACCATCAGCTGGGGAGGACGCGTTCACGCTTCCCATGTCAAGGGAATTGCTCTGCCTGTGGCGAGTGTGCAAGGGAGAGCAGAATTAAGGCCAGATTGCACCTTTCTGGGCTTTCAACAAAGCGCCTCTCCCACCAAATGGGTGGGAGGCAGCATCTGAAGGACATCTGGATGGAAGGGCTGACTGGTCATGTAGCACAATAAAGTGAAAAATAATGGGAAGAGTGAGGTTAATTAAACATTCCGGAGCCTTTAAAAAAGGCTGGGGTCCCCCCTTCAACACAGGCAACGCTTTGGGACAGAGCGGATGGCATGTCTCCCGCTAACAAGCTGGTTTTCAGCTTTATTTAGTGTTCAAGTGAATTAATTTTCCTAAAGCATTCAGCTATGCAGCAGCACAGGCACCTTCTCACATGGCATGTTGTTCTAACAGATCAAAACTCTGCTGTTTTTTAAATCTCATTAAATACATATTCAGCTGTCAGACATTAGCGCACATTACAAAAATGAAATTGATGGTTGAGACTGAAAATCCAGCCTGATGTGCTGTCCCCGATTTACCCTGGCTATTTTAGCAGACTCTTGGGAGTGTGCGATCCGTTACAATGTATTCACTGTAATACCCAAACACAAAAACGGATGAGTCAAAGGCAGAATGTCAGGTCAAATTTTTCAGGCTTAACTCAGGATTTAATTGCCTTTAGAGGTTTAACTCAGACTTTTACAACTGCCTTTAAGGTAATCTCCTCATGTAGGAGGGAGTATGTATGTCCCACACGCAGGTACACCTGCTAGCCCTCTCTGCTGTTAACCATCACTCAATACAGCTGCTCTGAGACCCCTCTTTTCCTCATTTTTTACTGACTGCTGCTGAATAATCAGTTTAACCTGTAAGTCAGGAACCACAGGCATTGCTCATGTCAAGGCAAGGGACTCGCCTCCAATTCAGCTGTAGAAGCACAGGGAAAAACTGCTACGGGGATTTCATGGAGAGAGAGGCTCAGAAATCACTGAAGTCAGGAGCTGAAGTTTATGGGAACAAGGCACCGTGAGTCCCTGCATGATTTTGGCTGCCTAATTAGGAGTCGACAGCTAACGTGAACACGTTTGAGAGCTAAGCCCACATGAAACACGAGGCACATGGCTCGGATCCTGGCTGTGGGCTCACCTGCACTGGAGATGCATGTACTCTTAGTATTAAAGCTAGTGGACATCATACGCAAATGCTTCCAAGGGAGAATAACGCATTGGATTTTCATGCTACCACCATGTCCATGGCTCAGCGCAAAGGTTGCAGAGGGACGTGCAATCAAATCTGCCACTGGAAAGAAGACAGTGGAAGCAAAGGCCCCTGGAAAAGCAGCACCCCCACGACAGGGCGCTTAGCTGCTGCTTCGCACCTAATACAGAAACCATAAGCAACACCACTTCTATTGGCTAAAATGCCGACACTATAAGCCAGGCAGCCGCTGACGTACCTTGGTGGAGATGTACTTGCCCGTCCTAACCCTAATGACAGCTGTGTCCATCACACTATCCGTTTGCAACCGCAGTGCTGCCTTCCTCACTCTGACCCTATCCATGCAGTATTCAGCCATTCCTCTCCCAGTGTTTGCTGACCTTCCCTCCTACCACTGACATACACATGCTCACATATAATAAAAATAAGCAATAAAATAGAAGAATAAATAAATAAACCCTCTTTTTTCCCCAATACTGCAAGTTCATGCCTCCGAGACCAAGGACCATTTGGCATGGCCAGCAGAGCACCACACTAGACATTCAGACAACCCCTGCCATGGCTTCTGCACATCTCAGGCCTTTCTCTCACTATTCCCCAACCTCTCCAACTCCCTGGACTGTTTGAACTAAAACACCCAGAGCAGAACTCCTTCTTCCAAAATAAAGTTTCCTGTAACAATACTCAGGTGACGCTCTTTGGACTGTATCATCATAAAAATACTGTACAAATACTTATGAGACCGAAGGTATTATTTTGTGCCTTTTTTTTTTTTTTTTTCCCAAAATTAAGAATCCAAATTCTCCCACCCAAAGAGAATTATCTCGCTTGTTATAACAATTTTTTTTAAAAGAAAACACTGAGGCTTCTTTGGCTGTTTGGACCAACTAGTTCAGCAAAAAGTGAAATTTCTTCTCTCATTCCTCAAATAGCCTTTGAATTAAATACTTGTTGCGGCAAGACAAAGTTTGGTTTGCTTTTGTCATCAGATTTGAGATCAAGAAGATATCAGATGCTCTAAGAGGAAAGGCAGAAATGCCAGATGAAAGACTGAAACCCCCCAAAAGATGTAAAATAACTGCACAGAGGTTCTGGGAGAAAAACATGGATAACTCTACAGTGCTAGGCTTGGTTCCAGCATATGTTTCCATATAAGGAAACTTAACCCTAACCACGCGTCAGCCCTGAGGTGAGACTTAGACCCTCAGGTGTCCCAGCAGACGGCCCCGCTCCACTCCGGCAGCCCCTTCTCACCCCTCTCCTGTGCTGCGCCTTGGGTGGCCTCTGCTCGGGGCCTAAGGGCGGCTTTACAGATACTGCTGCGTTACCACATCTCCTGCAATGGTAACCGCTTCCCCGCTGGTCCAGCCTTTCCTCCAAAGTTGTTTTTTTGGTTGGCTGAAACAAATCTGCCTTGGTTGCACAGAGGATGCTGCAGATGCAACTATGCAGAGCCTGATTACATCAGTGATAAAACATGCCTCGTCTCATTTCTTAAGCCCAAATTTATAAACGGAGTATAGCACAAATGTTTTTTAGTCACAGAATATTCTTCTCATGGAGAACACTCTCCATTTTGGGGGGTTTGTTTTAAAGTTCATTTTTCAATTTACAAGCCCCCTACCTACTTTTCATCACGATCGCATAAGGGGCACCCTCAGATAATCATACAGAAATAGGTTCGGCATAGGAAATGCTCCAACAACCTGTGGGAAGTAGGCTAAAATTCATAATAAGCACGAAAACCAAACTCAAATCAAGGTAAACCAACAAAAACCGTAATAGAAAAGGTGCAGATTAGAGATAATCAGCTATTATTGCAGAGAAACAATTTCACGCCAAAGAAAGAAAGAAGGGAAAGCAAAAACTGACATCCAACCTTAAAAGATTCGATTCAGTTTGTGTGGGTTCAGCATCTTCACTGCTGACGCAGATCTAAACCCTTCCTCAGTCTGGACTAAAACACACCGGAATTGCTTGCTAAGGTCTACAGCCCATTCGAGGTGGCTCCAGCAGCAGACTGGTGCCCAGAGAAAGCTGATCTGTGGCCCTCCAGATAAAACTCAGTGCTGGGGATTACTGCGTCTGAAACACCTTGAAAGAATTTTTTTTTCATCCTTTGCTTTTTTTATTAGAACATAAACCTGTTGCTCTGGAATAACCAGCAAAAAAATGACCTTGTAAGACACCCAAACACTGACATTCTTTTGTGTCTGTGCCTTTTCCTGCATTTCATTTGGTAACGTTGGTAAATTCAGTGGAGGTGCCCGAGATACTTAAAAAAAAAAAAAAAAAAAAATTACAGTCGGCATGTCAAAAAAATCAGCCCACATTCTATTTCTTGTAAAACCCCACCAGCAGAGAAAACAACATGCCTAAGAGCCTACCAATTCGAATTTAACTAAAGACATTAAACAAACAGCATCACAGCACCCAAATACTCTAACTTATAAGCAAACAAACATTATAGAATTAACAGAGGTGCCAATCTAATTAAAATCAATCCACAGATATCTCTAAACACCAAGGGAGCCTGATTAGTAGCTGTTTATAGTAGCTGCTTAAGCAAATTGTGGAGGAGTAGCAATTCTGATCTTGTCACACACCAGAAAGATTTTTCTTGCCTCCAAAACATTCCTTTGGCTTCAATTTGTTTAAAGTTCATGTTTTAAAACAAACCAGCATCTTCTATGGCATAATTCCTTCTAAATAGTGAGTTTTAGAAAATGCAAGTTATAGCAGTGACTGCTTCTTGTGCATCATCACCCGCTCATGAGCACACACCAATGGTTTCTCTTGGTAGAGAAAGGAGCCAGCGGTGCTCAGAGCTGCCCAGCCAGGAACTGCCTGGGACTCTGGCACTAGTTTTCTCAAATACGCTGCCTCATCACTGCAGAATTGATTACAAATAGGCCCCTCTGTAAAATTTTCACGGAGCGTACTTATCCAGACCTCCCACACCTTTTCCTTTCTCCCATCAGCTTGAGCTGCATGTTAATGAATCCCTTTTGCAAAACAGACGGCAATTTTTCAAAAGACTTTTGCAAGTAGTTGGGGCAGGAGTGGGGGTGGTGGGAGAGACTTTAAAACACAGGAAAATGTTCCATCCCTTCCTGATGTCCATGGGTCCTCCATACAAACTGCCCACATTCCTCATTCAGGCAGGTGGTCCCTCTCCTGCACCCCAAATTGCACCAGTCCAAGAACCTTTCAGGGTGCTCTGCTCTTTCATCTGTCGTCAGTGTTAGTCGCCCATCTGTGAAACGAGCAATGCCAGACCCCTAATGGGCTATACAGAAAGAAAATCCTGTAGGTGCTCCAGTTGGGCATGAATTATTGCCAGGGAGAGACTCAGACAGAGAGATACAAAAAAAGTGAAAGGGAATAAATCTCCTAAGACATGATGCTCTGATCCTTTCCTGCAGACTTGACTATGTACATGAACGGCGGTGTCGGTGGCTGAAGAACTGCAGCACCTGAGCACATTTGGCTCGCTAGGAACACAGCACACATCGCACCCTAAATAAAATGTGGGGTTTTTTCCCCAGGTTCTTTCCAGTGGTTTCAAGAATGGCATTTGCCAAAGGGAGAGAAGACAACAGCCCAGGAAACACTGAGATCTGAGAAAATAATCAAATTGGGCCTGAGAGAGAATACATTCAGAAGGAAATACCATTTTTCAGCTGGACACTCTGTCCAGGCTGGGAGAAAACTGGTTTCTGGACAGAGATGCTCTGTAAGTCAAGAGGAAAATGAGGAGCCCCAGGCAAATTTTTAGACACCCTGAAGAGCAGTAAATCCTGAAAACTCCCAAGAGAAGCAACAACACTGAGATCGAGCATAGGGTGAAAGCGTTTCTTCCCTTGCATGACCTGTGTACTTCATGACTAGTCTGAAGACAGATTCTATTAAAATCCCCTTTGGCAAAAGCACCGAAGTGAGCAAAAACTGAAATGGGAGATAGAGGTTGTGCTAGATCCTCTTCAGAACCAATAAATCCTTAGAAAAGGTGGGGGTCAAAATACAGCAGCCTCAGGCTCACCTGCCCTGGACTGTCTGGAGATTTCACAGGGCCCAGCTGATACACAGGACCTTCTGGGGCTGTAACAGATACCAAAACGTGTGAGACCCCTCAGCGCTCACATACCCTTCCTGCTCCGCAATGCAAGACCTTGCAGCCTAAGAAGTCTAAGGGAGAGGAGATGCCAGAGCTCCTCCAGCTCCTGGACCTGCTCTCACCCCTGTAATTACGTATTTGTGTCTGAACTATTTCATTTCTTATTAGCCACAGGACCAGCATCCCCAGGGAGATACCTCTGGAGATGCCCATCTCTACTCTACCCACCACCTCCTCCCTCAGCCATGCCCAAAGGTAGCAACAGCAGAATGTGCAAACTCAGGCTGTGCAAGGACATCTGCAGCCCCAAACAATACCCAGCCAAACAAATCACTTATTGTTGCTCTTTTAGGCGCTGAGTGGGAAAGCAAAGCCTACAGCCTCAATCTGTGGGTGCCGCCCCTCCCCTGCAAATGGCACAGCTGCTGAAATGCATTTGTTTTTAGAAAGAGGGGAGAAAGAGTTTTTTCGGTATCCAATTCACAGAGCTTTGCTTTTCTCTTTTTTTTTTTCCCCTAATGTGAAAAGTGCTTTGTGAATGGGCCAGCTAAAATTATTTATAATGAGCTAATTTCCATAAAATTGGGCTAATTAATTTCCATGCTGCCTGATGAAAATTGCTAACATCGGCTTTTTACTGACAATCGAGGTCCTGCAGGCAGTCTCGTGCCCATCTGACTGGAAGGAGGTCCAGGCTGGATCCTCAGCTAGTGTAAATCAGCACATACCTACTAAAAAAACCAGAGCAGTGTGCTCATTTACATGGGGGAAAAATAGTTTGGGCCACTTTACAGTTTATATGGGGGCAACAGTGTGTTATCTTCAATCGAGTGCATATGTAAATACGGAGGCACAATAGAAAGTTTGAGCTCTTCTAGCTCCTGAAAGCCCAGCAAAGACTCAGCTCAAGTAAAATGCGTTTACCCTCCACTGGATTTAGGGAAAATATCAGTCTTGGTGCAGCAGTCAACTGGGAAGCAACAGGAGGGGCAGCTCAAAGGGAAAATGAAAAATAACCTTGTGGGAGCGCTTCAGTGCCTTGAGGTTTCACAAACAGCCAAGAGATCTTTGTGCTCCTAACTGATTTGCATATGAAAATTGCCAATAAAGGGATTAATATTACCCTTTTTAAAACCATTTCACACAGTATTAGTGGACACAGAAGTCCAGCTATAGCTAGTCCTGCTGAGAACAGTTGACTTTGCAAAACAAAACAATGATGTCCTACATCAATGGGATTTCACAGGTATAATTAAAGGCAGTATTCGGCTGGTCTCAGAAGCAGGAAAGTGCTCCTTGTAGCATCCTTGTGTTCTTGGCTACATTTTTGACAATATCTTCAAAATCACGTTAAGCTTTAAGTCTCTAAGCCCACACACTACCAAAAGCAACTACTGTTGGCATTTGGAAAGGTATTATTGAGTTGTAACATGGGCTTGAGATGCCTTTTGGACTCCCAAGAAATATTCTACCAATATTCTCATATTATTCCCATCTGAACTCTTTTCTGTAAGCTCAGAGGTGTAAGTTTGTGACCGTCACACCTTCTGTAATGTCAACATCCACACCTCTGGCCTCCCTGACAAAAGAGACCATCTTTCCCAGGTAGAAAGATCTTTCAGGTTAACACCCTGGATCAACTTGTTTATTGTACTACAGTAAACCTAAGTAAAACAAAATCAAACAACTTCTTTTCCATGTCTAAATACTGCTAAGTGATGCTGTATCAAGCTAATTTTGTCTTAGGCTTATTAACAGAAATTAAATTTGGCACTAATCGGATACCAAGTTGATATGCAATATGGAAACACGTGATTTGCACTGACTGCTGTAAAATACAGTAATTGTATTTGTGCAAGACATGTATCTTGTAAAAAAACTCACAATTATTGGTAGTCCCAGAATAGCTGTAACTTATTGGATACTGCCTGAGCAATTTGTCTGCTCTTGGCCTCAGGCCTCACTTTTAAATGATCTACATAATTAGAGGGCAGATGTTTCAGAGCTTTTGAGTTTATCCTGTGATCCCTCACCTTGCAGACCTCAGGCACAGGCATCTGTGACTTCCAGGATACTTCCTTCCAGAAATATGATGAGAAACATGGGGAAGTCTGACTGTGGGCTACCATGGTCAGTTCTACAGTGAGGATCTCTGAAATACTCCACATTGGTCAGTGGGATCAAGTGGCAAGTCTGTAAGCCGAGGTGTACAGGACAGGATGATCTGCCCTTCTACAGACACACCATCCTGAGCAAAGGCTGTCCCACATACAGGACTGGCGCTTCATGTCCTTCACTGAGCAACGTCTGCCAGCAGCTGCAACATTGTGTCCGCGTCCAAAATCCAGATGGGCAACCACGCAGGGTGGTGTTGCAGCAGGAGGAAGGAGCGAGGGATGTCGTGTTGATATCCTGGAGCATCTACGCACTCCCCTGTCTGAAACAGGCCGAGCTATCCTGGTGCCTCTGAGGGAAATCCTTACTTTAACCTGTGTGCTCAAGGCTGACATCACTTCTTCAGCTTAGCCTACCATAAATGCGGATACTTTTGTTAATGATATAAATGCCCAATCCTTTTTTGCAAAGAACAACCCTTTATAAGAGGACCACAGCTACTTATTGGATTGTGATACATTCATATACATATATTTAATATATTGCATTTATAACATTTTTAATAGCATTGCATTAAATGCTCACTTTGCAAGTGTTTACAGTGTCCCCACCAAAAGGAAATGCAACTCCATGACTCCTGCAACTTTGACATCCAAGACTTATCCCCATCTCTGACAGCTGATGGGAACTTTTTAAGAACTCACTCAAAGGCTTCATTTGTATACTGCCTTTATGTTCCCTATTAGTCGAACATGCATTCTAGGCATGACCGCAGTATAGATTTATGTGAATATATATATAATATAGCTAAAACATTGATATATGTCAAACTAATATCTCTTTCTCCTTTTATTTCCACTCTTGTCCTTATAGAGGCACTTTATTCTACTGAAATATTAATTATGATTTTTCTTTCCCTGGATGTGCCTACATTTGTCTTTTGCTTCTATTTACGGCTTCATGACAGCTCATGAAAAGACAGTCAATAACTCTGTTTTCCACGCCCCTGCAATTTGAATGGATGACTTGCAAGAAAAGAAAAGAAATTAAAAAGGTGTTCGATGCTCAGGAGGAGGACGCGAATATTAGGCCATGATTGTGCTGGATGACATTTTCCGAAGGGGGTCCTCTAATTGCTTTCTAGTTTTTAGTTCAGTGAGGCATAGTCTCAGCCTGGCTTTGGTGTCAATAGCAGAATGAATGCTCTTTTAGAGAGGGAAATAAGGCCCACCGATATGTTTGCATTTCTGCCTCAACACAAAAACTCCCTGGCTGAGCTTTTAAACTCCACATATGGATCAATGGGAACGAAAAACGGCTGGAACACTGCAGTACTGGGAAAAAGAAAAACATTTTGATCTCTGTTACCCACAAAGAAAATCTCTGTGAATGCAGCAATGGCAGGTAAAACCCCCAAAGATTTTCAGTACGACCCTGGGTAAAGTCCTAAAAGCTTGCAGTACCTCTAATACCCTGCGGCCCAGGCTGCCTTGCAAGGCATCCAGGGAGGAGCTATGAAGACAGTACAGCTGACAAACACACACACAGCGCGAGCACCGAGGTTACCAACAGACGAGATGGGCATGACTTCCCATCTCTTTTAATATCTGACCTGGGGTTTTAATCCCCTTTTGCAAATGGCAGTCAAGTACTTTGGAACAGGTCTGTCCTGGCTATTATGGAATGCACTAGAAATCAGAAAAGAATGTAAAATATTAGGAGGATTAAAGGGAGAGGGAATACCAGAGAGATGGTGTAACACACTACGTGCATAGGCAGTCCAGGTCCATGTGGGACATCGTGTTCACAACCAGAAAGGACAAAGCCAAAATAAGGAAAGCCACAATAAAAGGGTGACCATTGAAAGGAAGACAAGAAATGATAAAAATATCGCCATGACTAAGTGGTGGGGAGGAGATGGATTGCAAAATTCTGTTCAGCCTCTTTCCAAACTTATAACCATCAATCAGTAAAAAGATGTGAAGGCCACCGAATTTAAACCTGGTAAACAGATAGAAAAAAATTAATTTCAATGCCCAGATAGCTGTGGCTCTTGCCACTCTAAGGTACCATTAAAGTCATGCATTTAGAAAAGGATTTCAGTAAGGATCCCACAGCTGAAAAGACAACCGGAGTATTCTCAGGTATAACAGCACATCTTTTAAAGGTGTAAATACAATCCCTCCAGGTCTGGGGCACAGAGCTGTGCCTGCGATCAGGGCTGAGAAGGAGCTTTGCCTCTTGGGACAGATACACTGCCTGCACCAGCTGATGACAGACCTATGGGTTCCTGCCTGGTCCAACACCACAGGCTCTGCTCCGCTGCACTGGCAGCCACTCAAGAACCACCTTTCCTCTGCTGCTCCTGCAAGAAATAGCCTACGAACAACCTCTCCTATTATCATTTCCACATTTCAATTGCTAGGTTTGGCCCAAAACCAGAAATGCAGAGGTAAAGAATGTAATATTTTAAAAACAAACAAGTTGAGTCCTCCAGAAAGAATCCATTCAAGTTTTGAGAAACTACTCCGGGTAGATGAACAGGGACGCTCTTATCAGCTGAAGCAGCTGCAACATAGCAGCCAGCTTCACCCCGTTAGGATTTTGGGACCCCCAGACTAAGAGCAGATCCTCAAGTTCAGATGAGCGGTGGCAGTTCTTGAGGGGCCCCATCCTAATCAGAGAACTGGATTCCCCTGCTTGGAAACATCGTACCGAGTTAGTCCCGAGCTATTTGCACAGCGTCAGCCGCAGTCCATACTCTATGGCCATCTGTCGCTACTGCACACTCACAGACTAAACTTTCCTGCTTTGCTTAAAGGAACTTTTCTAGAGTGCTATTGATGTTAGACATTGAAGCCTAAACAGACCTGTTAAAATAACACATCTTCTACGCCTGCAACAGAGGCACTCATTAAATACAATGAAATCCTTACAAGACAGAGAAATGTGCTTCTTATCAGGGAACAAACTCCCCAAACTTCTAACAGGAAAGGGCCAACCAAAAGAATATATCGTTCTTCTCAATAAAACCTTTTTTCTGCAGACTGAGGCAAATACCTTCTAGAAAAATATTATAGTGTATTAAAATCATTTCTTGATGTAATATCTTTGTTCCATTTTGCCTGTAATTTGTTGCATATAGGATGTGTCATTTTAACTGTATTTTAAGGCTAATTTTTTCACAGATATTCAAAAGATGTAGGTGTCTGATTTTCATTCATTTTTTAAGAGTAACTGAAACTCTACTCAGCCATGCTGAAACACTCAGTCAGAAAGCACGCTGCCCTGGGTTAGTATCTATTCACTGAAACACAGCACGCTGCTAATACGTGAACTTAGCATACACTATGTTATTACACAATAATGAATTGAGGTCCTAAACAATTGCATTTCATATTAAGATGTAAGAGACTTTAATCACGTTTATTGACTTTGCTCCCAAGGCAGAGTCAGCTTAACACACCCGCATACCCCAGTGCACAGCCACTGCAAGCTGCAAGAGCTCCAGCTCCTCTCTCTCGCCCCATCAAAAAAACCCCCAAACAACCAAACATTGCCTGCAGGATGCATGTAGGTTGTTCTGGATCAAGGTGGAACAAGGTCCCTTGAATGCAGGACCTGAAGTAGCCTCCTCTTGCTGGCATTACAGCATGTAATTCCTCTTATAAATTTAACAACTTCCATCCATCCTGAAACTCCTCTCGCCATTATGACCAGAAGATTGCTCCAAAGTCTCTGCCCTCTGATACTCAGACACTTTTTTTTAACCTAAACTGAGTCTGTTCAGCCTTATCTAACTCTGTCCTTTTAGCTGGCATACCTCTTTTTATTCTTTCATGCTTCTTCCTTCCCCACCAGCAATCCTACTTCCTTTACACCGTCCCTTTGCTGGACTTACGTGACTTCAACTCACCTAAATAGGATCCCAGCTTGCAGCTAGCAAGTGCATTGCGCTGGCCATCTTTACAGCCAAGCTCCTAGCAGCTCAGCTCATGCAAATCTCACTTCCTTACACTGATCCCACCTTTCTGTTACCATACAGTATCTATTCTGTTACCATACAGTATCTATTTCCACATCTTTCATCAGAAGCATTACATCCTCCTTTCAGTTGCATGATATTAAAATAACATTTTAACCTTTCATTTGTTTCTTACTGACCAAACACTCAGTACTTTAGCTGGGTATAGTACTACAGCATTATGGCTGTAAAGCCTGCAAAAGGATGCAACACTTAAATAAAATATAGTAAGGCATAAAACTGAAATGCAAATCAGCACATCACTAAACGAACTGACCAAACCAGTCCCACTGCTGCCTTAATTCAATCAGAAATTATGTTCCTGATGATGACAATCAGTGTGAGGTGGTTTGATTTTCAATAGAAAACTATCCTGAGGTGACAAAGTGAAGTTAAGCCAAAACTGTCAACAATACCGTTAGGTCTCCAGGGAGGCGTGCAGATTGCAGTCTTGCAGAAAGCGTCAGTGCTGAGGGTGTCCTGATGGACCAAGGACGGGGGACAAACCCGCCCTGTGCTATTAGCATGTGCCATGGTTTAGGCGTAGAATTGGCTGGGAGATACCTTGACAAAAATCATTGTTGAGTCAAAGTTTGCACATTGAGATGGGAGTAAGAACTTACAAGGTTAGTATAGACACGCGTGTTAAGTATATGTTCATGTTTAAGTGCACCCACACGTTTACTGCACTGGTCTAGTAACTTAAAGCACTCCTTTGGGATGCGGAAGACAGGGAGAAACTCCTACTCTGTTGTTTTGGTGGAGGAACAGACACAAAACTGGATATTTAAAAGTAATGTTTATGTTGCCATAACTTGCTACCCAGGATACAAGGGCTTCATTATTAGTTTTGTACAAAGCTGAAACCAACATTCAGTCCGTTTCACCAGCAAATGAAAAATCAAACCCAGATACACCACCACCCCTCAAGCACAGTTCCTTAATCCCTAGCAGCTATTTACTACAGCGTAAATCAAATTGCACAGGCAGGATAGATCTCCCATCCCTCTTTGGGGCACATCAATATGAAACCACCGGTTAGTCCTTAAGCTGTACGGCAGCAGCTCCCCCCTAACCGCAGCCTTGCAGATCACGGTGAGTTACGCTGTTGGCTGTGGATGGGGGTGTACCAGGCGGCAGCCCAGCGCCTTCCCCGCTAGAGACCAGAGTGCTGGGCATGGGGCAGATTTGATCGGATTAAGGAAAACTCGCAGCCCGGGAACTTCGTGGCGAAAGCCAGGCTAGTGCTGCTTTTCCCCAGGGCTTCGGGGGCAGCAGGAGTGAGATGTTTTCAGGAGTGAAAACTCGCAGCCCGGGAACTTCGTGGCAAAAGCCAGGCTAGTGCTGCTTTTCCCCAGGGCTTTGGGGGCAGCAGGAGTGAGATGCGGGCACAGGAGCAGCAGAAGCGCAGGGCACCAACTCTGCATCCCCATTTGCGCCCCAGCAGCGATGCCCTCACCCATCCTCCAGCACCCCAAAAGCAGTTGCATGGGCAGATGGGAGAAACTCAAATGCACCTCAGGCAGCAGTTTCGCTCCAGCACTTTTCCTGTGCTCCAGCACTTTTCGATTCTGCCTGTGATGAATAGGTGCCTTTGGTCAGAGGTTAATTTGCAGCAGCATCCGCTGCCCTTTAGTCCCAGATACCTGTCCGCAAAACTGACTGTCCACACAGCAAGAAAGATCAGGGAGGATCTTTCAGGATAAACGGCTTAAAATAACAATTGCCACACTGCCGGTCTATTTTGCTGCATGCACCCCGACAACTTTCCCCTACTCAATAAAATGTGTACAAGGAAATAAGAAAATAACAGTATCAATACAGAGTATCACCTTTTGCGGCAAATGCAGGAAGACGGCCCCGGAGCGGGGAAGGCATGTCCTTCAATATTTAACTTCTGCACTCTTTGTTCTCCGTCTCAAGTTGAACAATACGTTAATTACCTGATGAAGCATTATAATTACTTTAACAGCTCTGCTCTTAGTTATAATTACTGCATCAACACTTTCTTTTTCATATGCTTCAATCTATACCTATTACATTGTCATGATGAAGACACATTAACATTATAATACCGTATAATTAGCTGACGAGCAATTAAATTATTCCACTGCTCTTGTTCTTCTTTGCCAAGAGGTTGCTTTCCAAATGCTATTATCTTCTTTTTCTCTGGTTTGCTTCAGAGGTTGGTTTTTTTCCCCTCCATTTTAAAAAAGGACCTCATATACTTTATTCAAACAATTTCATTTAAAATTCCGAGAGAGTATGCTAGTTAAGTCCTAGAAGATGCTAATGTGTTTAAAACATTTTAAACTTCTTTCCTCTTGAGTTCAAACTGGTTTTGTTTTCCCAAAGCTGCCCAGAATAGGAAAGTGTCAGAGAAATATTTGTGTAAAAAATAAATAAATCATTAATTGCTCCTTTAAAACACTTCAAGCCACGTCATGGGATTATGCTAATAGGGAGTAAATGGAAAAAAAACCCCAAACCTGCTTTTGGATTTACCCTCATATTTATGTTACTTTGTACCTCAAGGAAAAAAATTCAGAATATTTTTTACACTTTTTTTTAAACACCCTGAAGAAAAACATTGATAATAAGCTCAGCGTAACTATTCGAGAAGTCTGACTCAATCTAGACAGCAGCATCAGCAAATTCTCATGGCATATAGGAAACCTCCTAACAAACACTGCGCAGTACACAATAATGCTGTGTAGACTTTTTTTATCTCTAGCGCTTATCTTGATTATTACCCTGCCTTGTAGGTATCATTTGCTTTGTCCTCTCACTTGATTTTTGTGGCTGAAAATTGCTCATTTGGTTCTCAGTCAATGCAAGCAATTCAAATGTTATTGTATTGCCTTTCCCCTGTCGCTCTCCTGGCTAAAATAATTTTGATATGCTTGTAAAACGTCCACAGCACTGCGTTGGTGAAAACACTGGCTGCATCAGTTTTAGGTGGTACCGGGCTGCCTATCTTCCATTCTGGGATTCTTTCTTTCTTTTCAGCCACACTTTACTGTCATGGCTGTTGCTCTTCAATCAACACTTTGTAATCAAACAGATCTTTTAATGTAGTAACACAGAAATATGAGCAGAGCGCCTTGGTACGATGACAGAGTAGACCCTGGTGACGCAGTCTGACCCCAGACACTTGGGGAGCAGTCTATCAGCAAACAGCACTGACTTTCCCCATCCACTTACCAAACTTTCCACAGGGGCTTTTCTCCATCTTTCTCCATTTGAAGAGCATGACAACTGCTTAAAATCATGCCCATCAATTCCTATGTTGATTAAATTCCTCAATTTCAGACCTACTCACTGAGTCTTCTGCCACCTACCATAGCAAAACCAAATTTCTTGTCTTCATGCTCAAGCTGTTACTGGGAAACATTCCTCATTTGCTGTAGGCACCAGCCCTTGAAGTGCTCAAGCCTGTGCTTGCCTTCATCTCTACCCAAGAAAACCCTGAAGGACCTAACTAAATTTGTCCCGGTGAGGATTACTAAAAACATATGGCATCCAAATAAACATCCAGAGGATAGAAAGTTGGCATGAAGGAATTATTTTTTACTCTTCCTGGAAGGCTTCCTGCCTCTGCAACACCTGCATCCACCTCATTATTAATAATGCACTCAACGGTGTTCAGCATCCATCCCCTGGAGCCTGCCGTGGTTGTGCTCGCGCCCCATCCCTGCTGCCCCAGCTCTTTGCCCTCCCATGCTGGGACAGGTTTCCACAGGAGCGCTGTGCTCGCGTGAAGGGTTGGAGTTTGCTCACCTCCTCCCTGCGTTAGTCCTAATGCTTCTGGGGGAGGTGTGAGACTTTGAAGGCTTTGTCAGATGGGAAAGCACCAGGAAAATCAGTGTTTATCCTCTCTGATGCTACTGCTGCTTCCCACAGTGCTCAGGATAGACTGTGTTAATCCCAGACAGAGGGACCAACGGCTCAGCTCTTGCGGCCATTCAAACCTGTGATCAGTTTTGGAGGTTTCTTTTCATCTACTGGCAACTCTCCTGCTTTTAAGTTATTTTTAAATCATACAGATCAAGGCTGGTTTATTTGTTTTATCACCCTCTTATTTTCCATGAAAACTCATATTTATTTTCTACAAAGTTCTTTGCAGAGACACTGTGAAAGCACCAGACAGTGCTGCAAGACGATAAACAGAGCTGAAAAGAAGCACACAGGGGCTGATGCTTTCCTGTCCTCTGATCTGCCCTGCGGCACCATCTCTGCATGCACAGGTTACAGCATCACTCGCGCTCGGCCGCATCTCTCGCACCATGACCCTGGTGAGCTCTACGCCAGCCCTGAAGGAGCTACAGGCTGGTGTTGCCATCTGGGTGCCTGCAAGCTACCTTGTGCATGAATAAAGGAGAACAGGAGCATCATGAACAGACAGCGATCAGCGTGGCGCTTTTTTGTTCTTGATCTCTCTATCTGCTGGAGCGGGGATAGAAAGTCCAACACCTTGGTGATGTGTTGCTGTTTTGGGCTTTTTTTGGCAGCACGATTTCCAAAAACAGCCATTTGGCAGATGTGGCACACAAACATAGCCAGCCAGCTCATTTGTTTAGCCTCGATCCTTACTCATTCTCCAAGGTGCTGCACAAGCAACATACACACCTTGGACAGTCAGGCTTTATTACCGCAATTTCATTTGTAGCAGGGCTTCTGGAGACTGGCCCGGCACACAGAGCTGCTGTGGGTACATCCTGAACACCAATGGACCTGGCACCTTCATGCAAAGGTCTTCCCATTAGCTGCCTCCAGAAGAAAAGCTCGGTTTTTAAAAGTTTTCTAGTGTACTCCTGCAGTGAACATCACCCCAGTAGTGCTGGGGTCCTGCTCTCCCAGTCAGAGATATGGCTTTTCTTACAGTATTGGCTAAATTCAGAAAAAGATTTACAGGCACATCCCACTGCCTGCTGGGGTCACACCACCTGCAGCTGAAGAGCTGCACTTTACACTTAATTTTCGGAAGAAGGGTCAGCTTCAGTCTCTGCAGCTACGCTAGACTGATCTGACCTCTCTCTCCCCCCTCCCCAACAACATGATTTTTTCAGCACTCACAGCTTTTCAGCTTTAAAAAACATCTCATCATTTTTGCCCATGCCGTTTATTTCCCAATGTTGTTTTAAACTGTTTACACATGGCCCCTGGTATCGCAGCGGGTGAGCACTTTACAAATAAAATGATGAGGAGGGTTAAAAGGATGCAACTTGATAATTCACACTAGCAGCAGCCAGATGTCTTATTGCCTTAGAAAGAATCAAAAAGGAGAGAACAGATCATCCTCATGTGGGTTTAGTTGTACACAGAACACTTTAAAAATGAAAGCAAAATAATATAGCAGATGCAAAAATGAAAAGCTTAACACAAGTGAGCTGAAAACCAAATATACAAAGAAATGACAAAACATGTGCATCCTCATGCTATTCTCCATCATCGGTACCCACATTCAGTAAGGTTTTGGTAGCCTAAACCTCTCTTCAAGCAAACAGCTTCGGCATACTTTTTTGCTAAAACAAGACAGATTTTTCTAGTTACTAATGAAAAATAAGAGATGCACTTCTTTACAGCATGGGTTACAGGAACAGATAGATGGCATGGTAAGGGCAGATCCTGCCTTAGTGCACTTCATTGACACTCCTGCATTATTACATTTACTGCAAAAAGCTGGGTTTCTAGCTTGCCTTTGCAAAGAAAAAGCACAAAGGGAAGAGAAAGCCACGGGCTGGATAACACAGTGCTCCTCTTACAAAGTAACACACTGCTGTACTATGGTGTTTAAAATAAAGTTATCGCATGCGGTATGAAGCTAAGTACAATTCAGAGCAGAAAGGGAGCTACAGACCCAGGCTCTCCCACGCTGTGGCAGGTGGGAGAAGAAGCAGGCACCCACCCAGGGGCTCCAGGGTCCAAGGAGGGGAACCAGAGACCCTTTTGCATTTTTACATGATCCTCTGACACTGAACTGACCTGGAGCAGTAAAAAGCCTCATCTTAAGATCATGTAATTCAGAATCATTTGATAAAACACAAACCAAATGATTTAAAAGTATCACTCCCCATTTCCCATCCCCAGCTGACCTGTTGTTTGGGTATGCCATACAATGCCTGATATTCAGGGTGTCTCAGCCTCCATTGGCAGCTTGGGAGAACTGTGGCCCCACTGGACCTTGGAGGACTGGATGAAAAAATCCATCTCTCCAAAGACCCCATGGCAAAGTCAGACCAGACTGCAGAGCTGGCCGTCACCCCTCCGTGCTGCCGAGACATGCACACATGCCTGGGCGCTGGGAAAAATTATGCTGCCATCTCACACTGGCAGGGGAAAACCTGGTGGAGACAAAAATCATGCCAAAGGCTTTGCAGAAAAAGATCTTTTCCTTCATAGGAACTGTGAAATGCCACAAAGCATTTCCAGGAGCATGCATATGAGAGAGCGGGGGTTAGCTGTAAGGCATGGAGGGGGAAGCAGCCATGCACAATTCTCAGGACTGTAAATGTGATCACCTTCTAAAAGCCATCTGGAGCCTAGTATTAAACCTAAATCTAGTTCTGCCTCAGTAGAAATAAATAAAATAGTAATACTCCAGGTAGTGGACAAGTTCAAACTTGTAGGGAAAATAAAAAAGTGACTTTAGTATGTAAAGGTGCTCTTTTTTTCTTGTTTTCCTCCTCTCTTAATGAAGAAGACAGACATTCACTGAGAACCTAAGTTAATGCTCCTTGAAGCCAATTTTCCACTGAATTTCACAAAGCTGTGGATTTGCTCCTGGTGAATCTGGTGGTAGTTTCAAGAACGGTCTCTTCAAATACACAGGTTGCAAGCTTAAATGTACCTTCGTATTTACTTAACCCTTTGGCACGACACTTCGGAAAACCTTGGGCGCAGACTGTCAGTACCCACAGATGCACAGGGACTATGTTCCCTCTGAAATCATACTGAAGGTTAAGTTTGCAGGGTCCCAACTCCAAAAAACCAGCTGCTTAGCAGCTAAAACCTTGCAGAGCACCACTGGCATCAGTCGAGCTCAGCTAATTTATACTGGTAGTAAATCTGGCCTTTAGCACCTAAAGGTATTTACTAAAATTCTGGAAATCATTTAGTTTGGACAGAGCTTGTATGTCTACTATTGATATTAGGATAGGGGTTGTCATACATCCAAATAAAATCAGGATACGCATCTTTGTGCTTCTAGAAATTATTTACATTGGACAGAGTTAATGCCTAGTATTAGGATTGGGGTTATTAGACACTCAAATAAAATTAGGAAACAATTCTGTGATTCATCCCAAAAGGATCTTGATAAAATGCCAAATATTTGGCTTTTTGTGCATGTCATCCCAGACAATACCTGCACCAGAACTGGCCAGGGCCCCCATAGCCAGCAAGGCACAACTGACTGATTAAGGCATGTACAGATACAAAACTAGAGCTAGGGGTGGGAGTGAGGGGTTCCTAGGGTTTTGTCCAGGTCACTGGAATTATCTCAGTGGGGCCATCTCTTCCCTTACAGCTCCAGAAAACCGATATGCCCAGAAGACAGGCGTAGCCTGGAACGCTGCCCAGGACATCTGCCCGCCGAGGAGCAGCACCGGCAGCCTGGTACATTCCCAAACCACCACACCTCTCCTGCTCTCCGGGAGTTTCCCACAGAACCAGTGGCAACCAAACCACACCCCAGCAACTCCACTATCTGTAATGAAGGTCTCAAGAGGCATGCATGAGCCAAAGCAAGGACAAGAACGGGCTAATAACTCTGAGTTTAATCACCACCAGAATTTTGTGACTCCATTCTGGGTCAGTTGGGCAGGAGAAAGCACTCCACACAGAGAAGTTCAGTGAAGAGCGGGATAAGCAGTGCCTCAGCTGCATAGCTGGCAATTATGCACTTGTGACAAGCGGCAAAATGAAATGCATCCTTGCACCAATCCTTCCTCCTTTTACATCCTGGCTACCACTTCTTCCTTTACCTGGAAAGAGCATAAATTGCTTACTGGGTTTCTCGGTCATGGCAGCATTTCTTTGACAAGGGTTGTGGTCAAGCAAGAGAGTGCCATGCCAGACTCATTCCAAGATTAAAAGAGTATCATTTCCAAAGATGACACGTACATATTCATATGCTCTGCCCTGAAAAAATAAAAGCAATGTTGAAATGGCTTCTACCTTTTATCGTAAAGCTCTAAGTGAGGAGTGGCAGAAATAAGCGAAATCGTCAACAGGAACCCTGTTTACTACTTCGTGCATTAACTCCTTCCAATAACCAACATGGGAGAAGGGGGATTCCTCAGACCTGCCATGCAAAGGGAATTTTTTTTCACCAACACTACCCACAGTACTATTAATTTTAAGCAGAAATCTTGTCTTTTACATAGCACATGAAAAAAACCCCAGGCAAAATCTCAACCTTCTTGACACAGACACCTGGGCTGAGCATTTAGCATGATTTCCACCAGAAGATCAAGGCCTTACTAGTGTACCAGACATTGTTATTTTCCAAGGCAGAGAAATTCAATGCCCATTCAAGTCTACGAGGTTGTACAGAGAGCTGGAGAAAGAGGCAGCTGTCACCATCGGGCATTTCTTTCCATCTCCACCATTTAATGCATGGCAGCGTGCCTTGACCAACACCATACCTTCCAGCTCCCGCCACGGGGGAGGCAGGAGGCCTGGAGACAATAAATGCTGAAACCACTGGGGACAGATGCTGCTCCTCCTTTGGGATAAATGTGAAAAGCAACAGGGGCCGGTAACTAGAGCATGGCAGATGCCACCAAAACAAAAGGCGTGTCCATGTCTCCGCGGCGTGGGGGTAAGATCTGCCAGCATGGTGAGGGACAGCACGTGCGTGGGAAACCGAAGATCCCAGAGAAACCGAAGAAGAAGCAGAAATACAATGCAAGAGCCCCTGTAATTGGACAAAGCCTTGCCCCATGCAAGGACAGCATACGCTGGGCTGAGCAGTGACTGCTGGGTGAAGCTTGGAAGAGTAACTAAAGCAATTACCGCCTCTTATTTTTGAAATTCCTTCTGCGTTCAGAGAAAAGGGCTTTGGGCAGTGACAGATGGTCCCTCCTGAGTCTCACTGTGTCGGTTTGAAGCTTTGGACGTGTCCAGCCAGCCCGTCTGTGCTACGGCCCTGCAGCAGTGGTGTCAGCAGAAGGTGACCAGGGGCAAGCGCTCACAACCCAGACACGTCCCAGGTGGAGAATGCAGGCTCTTGACTTAAGCTGCCAAAGGAGGTGATCTTTCACTAAAATGTTGGCCAACAAAGCAGAGTAGCTACAGCCTGAGCCGGAGGGGACTCTGCTGGTGGGACAAGCAGCTGGAGGTGGAGGTGGACGTGTTTTTAACCAGCACACATCAAAGCACACCATAACAGCGCTGCCTAAATCCTCAGCAATTTCCATACAAATAAGTATAACTGGGAAATAAGCATTAAAAAGGCCTGTCTTCAAAATCCATCTCTTCTTGGACAAAAATATTGCTAGACCGAAGTTTGGGCAATGGCTAAGATTAGGAAGAGCTGCAATACCAAGGATTCACTCTGGTGTGCATTGACACTGCCCAGGCGCAGAGGAAAACGGACATCCAGAGAGGAAAAATAACTGTTCTGCAAGGATTGCATCACAGCATAGCAGAGATTGCGTCATACTGCGGACGTGAAAGTGAAACTAAAACAGCGGGGGGCCACCTTTTTTCTGGCACCTCCAGACTTGAATTCCTACCTTTACCCAGATCTCCTGGAGCAAGTTGCACGTGTGCATGGATGCACAGAGGTGCCTCTTGCTTTAAGTCTGGAAGCCTTTGGGCAATGTTATAAGCAAAACATTCCACTTAATAAAGCTAATAACCAGGCACTTAGCACATATTTGAATCTGCCATGTCACTCCCTAGCTAAACAGCGTGCCCCTAATCAGCATTCTTCCTGACAGGTTTATACTGTAATTGATAAAATCAGACTAAGTACTATTGTGCCAAATGGCAGTATAATTTAAATTCCCTCTATTTAAACAACTGCTAGCTCTTGCATAGAAAGTACTGCACTTGAGGCAAGCACGTTACTTTTAATTCCCTACTTTCCTATTGTGTCAAGTATTTTCTTGTGGCTAAGCTGACTCCCATGTTTATTCTGTTCTGTAACCCTTGTTTCATTCATCACCATACATCTGAAATGAGGTCATCACCATACATCTGAAAGGAGGCCCTGGAATGCCATATTCCTCAATACAGCACCTTCGTTCACACCTGCTTATGCATAACCCCCAGCAATCTAAAGAACAGCCCTCAAGTAGAATATACCAACACACACATGTAATTGAAAATGAAGTAGTAGAAAACAAAGAGAGAACTGACAGCGCACAATATCACAAAGCGGTAGGAAACATCCGAAATGCTAAACTATCTCCCTGAGAAGCACAGAAAAAATGTAGCCTTTGCCATCAATGCTGGACTTGTAACAAAGATGATGCTCATGCCTTCCTGGGGACAAAGAATGCTTAAGTAGACCTTTGCTATGACCATCAGCTCACCCATACTGTGAATAAAAAAATTTGCACAGAAGCAGGGACTAACCAGTAAGAAATACAGGACATTGAGAAATGGCAGACCAGAAAACATGTTGTCTTAAGGAACAATGTAAAAAATGTATAGCTGTACACCCTGAACACTCAAATTTAATATAAAGGGATATGTTAAAACCAGCCCTAGATTTTTAACTTTTCCCTCCTCCTTAGCCATCCACTTTTGTGTCTTGCCTATGGAAAGAAATAGGTATATTTCACATCATGCACACTAATAGCAACATTAAAAAAAGCTACCTAGCATACGTCACTGAATTAACTTTTATAGTCTTTTCTTGCATTTTAACATCATTTACCATGATGTTAATACTACTGTGTTCATATAAGGTGATGTGAATAGATCCGGCTCGAAAAAAGTGTCTCTATTTTTCAGCCACTCAGAGGTCAAAAAAATCAGTTTTCCATTTGCACTGGCACAAAATCCCCAGCCCATATTGATAGGCTTCTGTGAAAGATGCTGACTGCGAAAAACCAGCATTTCCTAACAACAACAGAATTTAAAAAAAAAAAAAAATCCCTAATTCACTATTTCATGGGAGGAAACAGAAAAAGCTAACTGGAATGCCAACAGCCTCCTGGGGAAAGAGCCGTGGGCATGGCATCCCAGGAAAGGGACTCCAAGCACGTGAGCTGGATTTAGGAAAAAAATGGGGGAAAGAAAGGGAAGACCTTTCAAGAAAAAATGAAGGAGCATCTCCCTAGGGAGGATCCACACTGACCAGTAGCATCAAACATGTTCAGTGCAGCAGGATGGGAAGGATAAAACTCTGCTAGGTGCAGATCAGCAGTTCTCAAGTTTCTGGAACGTGGTGACCGAAGGAGAGATTTGCTGAGATCGATGATCCTACAGGTATGGGCCAGATAAGCTGCTTTCCAGCAGGACTCACACATATATACTCTACAAGCACATAAGTATTCTCTAAGTATTGCTTTTCCATGCAAACAATTGCTGTACATACCTCAGGCATGCACGGCTGGGATCACGTATCCATGGCATCAACCACAGGATATGGTCTAAACCTTCTAGAAATCGTACACCACATTTAGCAGGAAAGACTGGCAATTGTTAAAAAATGCTCATTTTCAGTCTACTCGCTGAAACAGCAATGTCTTTTCTCAAAGGTATAGATAAAAAAAGAATTTAAAACTTAGCTCACAAAACTGTAATTAAACACACCGTTGGGCCTATGTCTTCTACTATGCCTTAGCACCACCTCGTTCAATTAAAAATAAAAAAAACATCAGATTTTTCCTTTTGGACTATATCATAGATATGAAAACACCCATTTGGCTGCAACAGCTGATTTTCTGTAATTTATTGCTTCTTACTTATTCATATCTGGCTGATAATTTATCTAAATGAAATCTCTTTAAGACACTTGGCACTAATGCCAGAAATCATGCATTACCATACATCTTAAAAATATCTGTGAGTATAAAGATTTCAACATGGGAACAGTGGCTGAGGAAGGGTAATGCATCACTGGATTGTGAGCAGAGCTTTTGCCCGTTATCTATCATGCAGCAGAGATGATCTAAATTATCTTCTTTCAAGAACCTGTGAGGAGCAGAGCCTGCAGACGATCAGCCGTGGCATGTCTGCACCCTTTTGGGAAAACCAGGGGGTTGTGCTCACCCACACCAGCTGAGGAGCTGCCCCTCTGACTTCACTTAGCAGCTTGCTTATGATCACTACATTTGAGCAAAGCTACCACACCTCTGGAAAGCAAACCAGGATTTTACTTTCGAGACCAACCTGTGCCAGCGGTTGAGGGCTACGCTGCCAGACCTCTGGGGAAGGAGTGAAGGAGAAACGGCAAGGCAAAATGCAAGGGGGAAGAAATGGATGAAACACTAGATTTGCGATGAGAGAAGAGAATTAGCAATCCTAGCACAAATTAAAGTCAGGAGGACAAAGGTGACCTAGCTTTGGCCACAGCAAAGGCCATCAAACCAGAGTTTTGGAGCTAAGGAAACACACAATTCTTTTCTTGACTCCCTGATGGTTATCAGCTCTTTTTCTAAGGGCTGCATATGCTAAGCATGCACTACCTACACACACAGAATTTCCATCCTACTTCTCTAATTGGTCTAATTGTGCATTTCATTATTAAGGCAATTTCTAATGTCACACATTGAATTAACCAAGTCTTTCAATTTATTTTCTTCCCCACTTTTCCCAGCTAATAAAAGTAGAGCAAGGAAGATGGGGAAAGAAACTGCCCGTGTTCAACACTTAATATTTGAATGAGCTCTGCACAGGCTTTTGAAGTTCACAACTCCCAGAACTAGGCCTGCTAATCCAGACAAAAGTAAATACCTAGGGCAAAGTATGANTCTGAAATTGCTTGTGAAGCCTTTCTAAATCCTTGGCAAGCACCTCAAGTAGCATAGGGGCATGCTGCAAAGGCAGGACCAAGCACAGAGCCGCAGCCACCGGCATGCAGAAGAGGACGAGATAAGCCCTTGAGACGTCCCAGCCCAAATCCCTGCAACAGTGTGCTGGCACCTGTGCAGACGAAAAGCTCTCTGCATCACTGTAGGTCTAGATAACTACGCTTCATCCTGACTTTATTGTACGGTGGTGACATACAAGCACAGAAGAAAGCTGAAAAACAGCAAAGTGCTCTTTTGTAATCTTGCTGTCTTGCTAAGGACACTTCACTCTAAGTGATAGCACAAGATCAGTGGTGAAGGTATTCATAACTGAAACCAAACACCCATTATCTGGCTTTCAGTGACTTCCTTGGCATGGCTGTTATGTTTCCTAATACCTTTACAGAGCTCAGAGCAATTTAAACTAAGGATGCTATTTTAAGCAATTCAAGCTAAACTTGTTTTTGCCATCAACAGGAGTCTGTCTGACACCACATGGCAGCTGTTAAAAAGGTTTGTCCCTGTCTACATCGACCGTAAGACACACTGAATAGTAACTTAGTTAATATGATGAAAAACACTCCTAATTTTCAACTGAAGATAGAACTTAACTTATCGATCGTTAACAGAGCAGGTCCCTTTCCCACTGATCAGTGTCAGAAGGGACCACCAGTGCTGGACAGACAAAGCTTCCTTTCACCCAAGCCTTTGTAAGCATCAGCAGCTGGACCACTTTTGCTCCACAGCCACGCAATAGCCACAGCGACGTGGATCGTTGCATCCCTTTCCACCCCAACACCACGCAGCAGCAATGCACCTTCCCACTGCCAGCCCACAGGGCTTCCCCAGGGCAACGCTCTGCAGGCAAAATACTGGGCTTAGTTTCCAATTAGTGCCCCGCCATAGACCAAGGTGCGTGCTTAAACACTAATTAACTATATTTTTCTGCAGCTCTGGAGAACAGGAGAGAGCGAGAGACGGGGAATGACACACAGACAAAATGGCTGAGATCACTAACAGCGACAGCACATTCAGCCCCGTGGCCAGCTTCGGGGTCCCGGGCAGCAGAGATGCCCTGGCAAGCAAACAAGGCAGGCTAGGAGAGCCACCAAATAGTAAAAACTAACTGATAGCCCCCAGTGCTGAGCTGGAATAAAATTGTGCATGTGCTGTGAAATACAGCAAAAGGTAGCTAGAAGTGTGTCACAGCAATAAGCAGCTTGCTTAGAAGATACAGGTTTCTCAAGAGTGTCATGCACGATTCCATGGTGCAACTCAGGCCACGTACCTCCTCCCTGGTCCTTGGTGCAAAAAGCTTCCCAGGTGCTAAATACTGCCTAAACACAGATAAATGTAGGTGCTCGGATTGACTGCTCTTTGCCACAGCATGACTGACAGCTTACAGAAACTAAGGAGAGAATTAATGTGTTTAAAAGTGCCACAATAATCACAATATATTTACATTTTTCTGACAGATTAGTCAAACATTTATCATTTCTTAAAATGTAGCTACGATACTTTGTCTAAACTGTCATGAGTCACAATGTAATTACATGGTAATCTTATGGCAATTAATTTATATGATATTCATTTGAAACAGAGAAGAATTAGGCTTGTGATAGCGTGCAAAATTAACAGGCACACCAGACAAGGAATGGAAATCAAGCCACTGGAAAAAAAAAAAAAAAAAAAAAAAANAGGAAAATAAATGTTAAAATCAATGTTTAAACAAATTGCTCCAAGCTTTGGGGAAAAGCTACGAGACTAAACCATCCAAATTGCTGTTTCTGAATTTCTTTCTGAAACAACCTCTCAAAAGTTTTCAACTTCAGTTTAACTCCTTCCATCCATCATAAAGGATCATTTTAATCTTCCTACAACATGTTTTTTAACAGTTTCCAAGCTGAACTACATAAGGAAAACAAACAAACAGGAGGCCAACAGGCTAATGCAAAGGACCCATGAGCTTGTCTGTGCCCCATTTTAGGATTTCAGGTCTCCAGATTGCTGTCAGGACTTATGACAACAGATGCTATCATATGGCACGCGCTGGTGATGCTCACACACTAATAGAAAATCAGTGTCAATACTGAGCTCTCCTTGCTTCAGAGACCTCCAGATCTACACTCTCTTCTTCTAATTTATTAGATAACTCCAGGTCAAAGCTAGCTGCCTTGGGCGCTGAGCTCTGGTAAACAAGCTGAACACTATCGTGATGGGAAACTCCGAGAGGGACGAGGCTGTAGGGAGGCAAAGATGGTTTGGGCATCCTGGGAATGGGACGATGGATGACAGGGGAGCAAAAAAGACAAGAAAAAAAAACCAAAAGGGACCTGCCAAAAAAGAAGTTCTGAACTTATGAAAGGCTTTTAACAGCAACAGAGAGTAAATAATAAAAAGTGAAAACTATTTCACAGGGAGGAAAATTAAGATGCTGTATGTGGTGAATTATTCCATTTACGGCTTCCTTTTAAAAAGTCATACTAATTAATGACTTCAGCTAATCTCATTCTTTTTCACAAGACAGCCCGTATTTATTTTGCAAAGAAAATGTTTAACTGGAATAGCCTATTGAGGTCTTACTAACTCATCTTCAGCAGTTGTCTTGGGAAACAGCACTGTAGTCATATTTAATACATGCACTGTGTACACCAACTTTGATGAAAAGGGGAATAAAATTATACAATTATTGCATTAATTATACATTATACATTTTTGTTCAGTGACCCTTAGTGCTTTTCAGAATAGCTGGGTCACCTGGAGAAAAACCGCATAGCAAAGCTTTCTCATTAACATTGCAACGGGGGTGCCTCGGACACTGCAAGCAGCTGGTAAGAATGAAACCCAACATTTACTTGAAAATAAACCCCATAAAGTAGGTGAGGTGGGGTACAGCAGTCATGCAGGCAGCTACACAGTCATCTTCCCAGCAATCCCCTTAGCCTGCGTGGGTCAGCATCTTGGAAAAGACTCTGAAACCCGAACCCACCCTGGCCCCTCACCTTGACAAGCTCTTGAAGCACATCCAAACCTGTTGCTTTTTGTACAGCGGTTTCAGTAGACCTGGCATTGTGCTGCTATAATTTCCCCATCCCCTTCATCCTCAACCGCTCTCATCTAATCACAGGGTCTGCCCCAGGAGTTCCCCTGCACTGGGAAATGGGAAGCACCATATTTTGGTGGCTCCATTCACTCCGGAGCTCCGTGTGCACCTGACATAACTTCATCCTGCAGGAACATGTTTTCTCCCTGTCACTGCAGGTCAGGGAGAGGCAAATCCCAAACTACAGAAACCACATGCTGACGCGGGGTCTGGAAGAACAGAAGTGCAGCCACCACAGCAAACGTGGTGCCAGGAGTAGCACTGTCCCCACTGCTTCTAGTCCCCCAAGCCCGGTGGCCAGCCAGGCCACCCACCACTGGGTTGCCCTTGGCAAAACCACCAAATGAGCCAGTCTGAACAAAAAACCTCAAACCCCTTTTTGAGGAAAGAGCAGAGGAACGGTTGTCGGTATTGCCCTGGGAAGCTCCATCCACAACCACCACCAGAAGACGGCGGAGGTAGCACTGGACGCCATACGGGACAGGATGCTAACAAAGACACAGGGGACTCGGCAAAACAGGATTACGCTGGGGGCTCGCAGCTGCTTGGGGCCTTTCATGTGTATTGACTTACAACTTCTTGGTGCCTCACTTGCACACATGTGAAATGGGGCACAAATCGTCTCTGGCCATCCACCAGCACAGAGCAGAGGTGATCTCATTCAGGCCACAGATGACAAATGACACTCCTTAGCGCCCCATCACTTGTTATATATCACAACTTCATTGCTAACTGTCACACTACAGAGCCACTCCCAGGCTTCTCCTCTGCGCTGCGGGGAGGAAAATGGATATTTCAAGCTCCTGATCCCATTTACTAGTAGCTTTTCTATTTGTGTGGGGTAAATACACCAAGGCTTAGGCAAATAATGAAAAAAATAATAATTACCTAATGAATTCTCTGATTGATTTGATAAATGCTCTCCAAACAGAGAGGAAAATGGAATCATAAATAATGCACTCCTCTGCTGATGGAAACAGTTTTGAATAAATTTGCACGCGCCTGGCAGTGTTTGCTGAGACATCTCCAGTATGTCCACAGGTACGCCTACCAGGAACCATCGATGTGAGTTTTAGTGTGCTGTTACTCCATCTGATGCAATGCCTGGTGTTTTAGGAGCAAGGTGGAGGGTGTATAAAAGAGCTGAGGCAAAGGGATCTCCTGGTCCAGAGAGGCAAGACACTTGCACGCTATACCCATTGACTTCCATGGGTACAGCACGCACATGTTAAATTGCGATGAGTTTGTGTTTACAGACAGGCAGAGAAAGAGTTCAAGTGGTTTGGCCTGTTCTAAAGCATGAAGCCCCATCTGGTTCAAGCTCAAATACAACAGAGAACTGCCATGTCCAGGCACAAGCTGGTACCCCGGCACAACACTGTGCACTCACCTCTTACCCTAACAGGTCTCCCTGACACCCAAAGCCTTCTCCAGGCTCTTCAGCAAATCCATCCTCCTCTCCTCGGCACATGCCTGAGGCAGCCAAGCTCACAGGAAAGGCTTCAGCTGAACTTTGTGTTTGTTTCTTGCTGCCCTCCCTGTCTGCAAAGCTAACCTCCAAGAAGCACACCTTCAGCTTTCACATCGTACCTACGTGAGGTGCATATAGAGCAGGCTGGGAAAAGTGTCAGCAAATAAATTATTTATCATATTATTGAGTGGGTTTAGCTTGGATGATCAATATGAAGAAACCCCCAAATGCTCTGAAATGCTTAACAAGGCAAAATCCTTGGATCCAGCAGATCAGTACACCAGTCTTTGGCAAGGGCTGGCTTCTTCTCCGGCATTTGGGGGATTTCAGGTTGGAAATAAATTATGAGCTCTTCCACCTTCCATGCTTTCTGCAACCTTTCCTGCGTGGGCGACTTAACAGTGCCAGTTCAGTCTTACAAAGGCCAGATGCACCGCACACTTTTCTGCCTGCAGGATCATCTAGAAAAGCAACACCTCTCTGCTGTGCTTTGCAGCTTCCAGCTCTTTCTCAGCTCTCCGAGAGAAACCACAAAACCTTCTGGAAGCAAAATCAAAATATTGCATTTCCCAGGTTTTCTGGAGAAGGATTTCTCAATGTGCATATATATATATATATATATATATATATGTATGTAAAAAACCCTAACACTGCTGACTTCTTTTGCACAACTCCCCAGAGCTTCGCCATGCTGGCTGGCTGTGGCCCTGAAGAAAAGTATTTTCAAGACTTATCAAGAGTACATTCATCTTGTTCCTGCTTTATATGCCCAAAACAGTTTTCACAGATGACACTTGATGGAAAACGTTTTAATGGACTATAAATTCTGCCATCTCTTCTATGCCTGCTCCAGGCTCCAGTTAAATATGGCAAAGAACTATTTGTACATAAATAAATTATTCTTCTATAGATAAAGCTAGTCAATATGGGAGATTGGATCCAGTTCAATTAGTGCCTCCATGACAGTAATGAGAAAAATACTCTACCATGACCTATTGTAAATCTAAGAGAAAAGGCTCCAGCAGGGACATAGCAATTCCTGGGCTAATTGTACATAATTAAACAATGTAACAGCACCATTTACAATCATTTCAATGAAATTCAATTGATACACACATTTACTAATTTTATTACAACATCTGTGATCTTCGTTTTGTTTCATTTATTATGTTTCTTATGGAGGCAAGAGCTCTCTTCAGTACAACAAAAACTGACCTGCATTTTTATGAATAACTTGCTTCCATCAAATTTTAACCCAGCAAAGGGAAGGCAGATTTGATAAAATACCATGAAAAAAAATCTATCCTTATTAGGTTGGAGAAAGTTTTCAAAGAATAAACGTATCAGCATGGGGGGAAAAAAAAAAGATCGATTTTTGGTTGATCAAAGTCAATTTAATATTAATCTTGAATGTGGCAAATACCTCTGTCTGGGAAAGGGAAGGAAAAATACACTTGAAAAATCAAGGTGCTCATTGCTTAGTAGTTTACCAAAATGTGTTATTTAAAACAAATGAAGAACTTTGAGCTGAACAAAAAAATTTCAATTTTCACAAAGCAACATTTTCTAGTATTTTTGTTTTGAAGGGGGGAGGGGGGAAGATTTCTCACTTGCATCAACCCCAGCTGGCTTTCATAATTCTTTCCCAGTTCAGTCACCAAGCTGAAGTGTCCAATATTTGCATAGCTCTGGCTTTTACAGTAGTTTGCTTCTCCTGGTCACAAATCCTACTTTCCCACCCCCCTCACCCACGTGACTGCTGTCACTATTAGGTCTCTCAATTATAAAAACATCATCCATTACCTTTTTTTCCTTATCGCAAAAGCTTTATCATCTACAGTGGTACAAATACTGATGAAACATCCTCTTAATGCCACCAAAAGAGCATCTACACCCCAAGCTCCGCTCCAGCTTAACAAGATTAAATCACATCACAGAGATGCCACGAAGCCGTGAGCAGAGGTGCTCATGCTCACATCTCCAGCATGTTTTTCCCCAAAGGTGCGGGGCTGGGTATTGCCTCGGTTTGGCCTCAGTGACAACTTTCAACTTTCAGCTAACAGGCCCAACAGGGGACAGTCCCCCGAGGCTCTGGCATATGCATAAAGAGCTCAGTTTTAAAGCTAAAATGGAATAATTCATTTGACTTTTACCAGGGGAATAGGATTCCCCCATTCACTGTAATACCTGGTTGCTGTATAGTGTATACATTTCAGCCTGCATCAGTGGTCGTCAGAGGTGCTAAAGAAAAACAGTTGTCTGGTTTCAATTTGCCATTGCTCCAGTGAAGTTTTAGAGGTCTCCCAAGGAAGACTTAAAANCCCTTGAATGAAAACAAGAGGAATTAAACTAGGAATCTTAAAGAAAAGGATGATTACGCACGTTCTTATATTTCTGGGATGAAAATCTCTGCCAGGCACCCAGAAGACGAGAAGGAGCAGAGGTCTTAACGCAAGATGAAACAACCGTGTGCTAAAGGTGAATGGGTGGCTTGGGTGAGAGCCAGACGAAATAGGGAGACCTGGATTTCTGCCTCTAAAAAGGCTTTCCAGACCCCAATGACATGCAGCAGCAAAGCTGCCTGTTAAGCACAGTCAGATATCAGGTTTGCTGGGATCCTTGGGAGAAAAGACTGCTCTGCCATCATCACATGGAAACCATGGAGTGACCCAGTAAATGCTCTTTTGCAAAGGGGTTTCACGCTGACAGGCCCGATATAAGGGATTGTGGTCTGTCCCCCCTTGTATTTGGGGAAACAGCACATATGTCCTACCTGTGCTACTGTTCCTCCTACCAGCCTTGTTCCACAGCTTGCCCAGTTTATTGCGTCTCGTTGAAGAAGGCAGACCTCTGGGGAAGTGTATCAAGAGCAAACCACAATCAGTCTTCATAAAAACTAACAACAATAAATGAAAAAAGCAAGACTGCCCACAACAGCTGGCGGCTTTTCCTCCTACGGTTACCTCTATCGGCTGCAACATGCAGATCTTCCACTCTCTTCCCCTACCTTGCGAAGCAAGCCAGAAAAATGAGGAAATGTCAAAGGGAATGAAAGAGAAACTGAAGCTCAGAAATAATAGGCAATGAATCTGAAATTTGAAGAACAGCCCTTTTTTTCCAGTAGCATTGTTCCAAGAAGCGTGGACTTGTAAAAGTCTAATCACTTCCCATCCAGCTCATCAATCACACGAGGGAACCAGCCCCTTGCACAACAGAGTGAGCCTCAAATTGGCTCCCACCAATAATAAAAGGTAGCGGAGAAGGACAATCCCTTCAGAGGACTGTTTAATAAATCTTGTCTAGACAGGGAACACAAGAGAAATGGAAAAGATTTCTTGGAAGACCGTGACCATTCAGTCCTGTCCTACTTACATTATTGATATGCACTTGCTGCAACTGATACTTCAATGTGAATTTTCATATTTTGATTCTTGTTACTCAGCGTCATCCAAAATTAAATGTTAAACTTTAAATATTTAAAACCAGGCAAAGGTAGTAATTGGAGTTGATGGAAATCGCACACTGGTGCTATTCCTGCCGCACGTGCTTGCCTGGCTGCAAAAATGCCAAAGAGACACTGTTGCTACTCCTCTATTTTCAGCAGTTGCTGACATTTTACTGTAATTTATTCTCGTTTTCTCCTCTTCTTAAAAATAACACCACCACTACTATTGTAATAATAAACCAACAGCTCTCACATCTGAAAGAGCTTTCAGCAGAGGACTGTTTCTGCCAGCAAAGGGTGCCTAAGCACGGTGTGCATGGACAGCTTACAGAGCATATACTGTTTGAAACCCAACTGGCTGCTCACCTCGATATGTTCAGCGCTACATTACCCTTTGGTTTCATTTGGTAGCCTGTCCTTTCCAATGCAGGGGCCCAACTGTCAGCTGCCAGCAAAAACCCCATTCCAGCCTGTATTTGGTATATTTTTTGATGACTTCCTCCTCCACTTTTATCTGTCAGAAGCACTAAAGACTCCCACAAGCCATAAAGTGTTTCTGACATTCATGGTGTTTAGATCCCGAGTTTCAAAGAACCGCTGAAGGTTATGTTGATTAAGCCCAAAGACATATTTCTAGAAAGCTGTAGCTTAAATAAAAGAAGGTGTTTTGCTGTCACAGTGATCAGCCAAAACTGTTACTGAACCAGAGCATATGGGAGCCGAAAGCTATCAGAAAAATGTGTGATGTTCCAGGCTGCTAAGATTTGCTCTCTCCAGCAGAGATCAGAGGCAGTGGGAAAGCAGAAGAGGCATTTAGCTCAATTAAAAAAATAAACAAATAAAAACAAAGCCTTGTATTGAGCGAGATGATGGCCGATTACCCGCCAGTTAAGTGAGGGCTAAGAAAAATCATTGCCTCTTAGAAGTGCTATCAGACAAGTGCCCTTTTTGTTTCATGAGAGCCCCAGAGGGGCACTCCGAGATGCCTCTGGAGGATGGAGCTGAGGACATTTATTTAAGGAAACAAGAGGAGCCTTTACTGGGAGCTTTCCTGAAACCCAAGATGAAGGCCTCCCTATTTTGCTTCTGAGAAGTCCCTGCTAACCAGACACAGCGGGATTCATCCTGGCAAATTAAGATCCAATGGACACTGTCTGCAACAGATCTGATAAATATTTGCATCCACTATGAATTCATGGCATGATGCAGCATTAAAATTTCATGGGAGAAAAAAAAATAAAAAATTGCTTAAGGAGCTGTCAGGTTTGGGCTCCTCGCAGTTGCAGGGATAGTTACAGGCAGCAGACATTGTAAAACTGCCAGTTGCTTCACCTAACAAAATTTCAGCCCTTATTAGACATAAAAAGATATGTAAATTCCTTCCAGAGGTCAGAGTTAAAACCAAACACTTTAGGTACAGCAGTTCAGCAAGGGCTTTAATGAACAACTAAAACTTCAAAAGGAGCAAAACCAAAAACCAGGACTACGTCTCACAATCTGAAGGCACATTTGGAGAAAAGTGACCTTTTATGGGAGGCGCTGAGGTGCAGAAAGGCAATCAAAATTATTTCTTTTTAAACCGATATCTCTGGAAGTGTGTGAACTCCATTCAAAATCATTTAAATAAACAGGAATTTTATAACGCCTGGCTTGCGGGCTTAGCTAGCTTCGACGTGTTTGTGCAAGTTTGCGCAGATTACCTTATTTGAAATGGTTTCCGCTTAGTGCTGATCTTTTTGCATTCATATCATCAGGCCGATTGAGCCAAGGACACCAGCCCCAGGACTAATGAGTGCCGTAAGGTCTCTTGGAAACAGCTCTCTGCACCTCCTGACACAGGGGCCGTAAAAAACCACCCTTACGATGTTCCCCTCTCCCACTGCTCTGCCTAAGGAAAGACAGAAAACTTCCTAATGCAGGTTGCTCCAAATGCCACCTGAAAAATCCTTTTTCAGAAAAGAAATATACCTGCAGGTAGTTTACTCCTCCCTGGTGCACAAAACCGTGCAGGCATCGGCAACGGATCTGCAGCAGGATCTCTACTGCACAAATTGGGTATCTCGCGCTGTTGGGATGGAAATCTAACAAGAACAAGAAACAACATCAAAGCCATCAAACCAGGTGCAAAACAGTTGGATGAAGGGGGATTTTTACTGCCTCGCGCTGTTCCCTCTCCATCCAGCCCTTGGGGCATGGGTGCCTGCACTGCAGGACACAACATAGCCCTCCTGATGGAAGATAGACCCCGCATGCCAGCTCCCAGCACAGCTCCTCGTTCCCAATAGCACCCTTGTGTTTCCTCACACACTGTTTTCCCAAGCAGCAAGTTTGCAACGGAAGCTGGAAGAGGTGTCCAAAAATGCGCAGAGCCCAGCGCACAGAAAAGCACCCACTCACACCTGGAACCACGTGCTTTAAACCCCGGCGTACTGAAAACAAAATATTGAGGTAAATGACATAAACCCAGTATTTCCCATTGATGCTGAATAAGCATTTCACTCCACCTCAGGAACATCAGAAAACACGACGAGTGTATGGGGTTGAATGCTTGCAGCAGGAAGAACTGGGGAACTTTCCAGTGATAACTGGCATGCGATAACCTGCATTGCTGCAATCCTTTAGGGGAAAAGCATGCTTATTAATTACCTCTTCTATTAAATAAAAACAACACATTTTGGTCAAACACCAGGCTTACAAAGCCAAAGCAAAATAGTATTTTACCAAAATTTGCTTTTTGAATACTTCCACTCAGCTCTGTTTAGCCCTACACTGCTCAGCCACACACCCACCGACACAAGCTGAATTGATCTCAAAGCAGGCAACGGCAGGGCTGCAGATGCAAACATATTGATGTTGGTATAGATTTAAATGTGCTGGACCTACCCTGCCCAAGCAAATGCTGGCTTGCCTACTAGGAACACCTGTAGCGATGCCATTATTTCATGATTTTAGAACTTTGTCATTTCATCAGCATAGTCAAGGCGTGAGCCGGCTGAGCACGTGCCAGATCGATTTGCAAGGCGACGGGTCTTCATTGCAAATGAAGCAAAATTTCTCAATTTCAGTGGCCAGTAATGGAGAAATTTTTGATCAAAAGGCAATAATAATGTCAAGGAAAAGATCACATGAAAACACTTCCTTTGGCATGACTAGATTTCCTTGCACACAATACGCATTGCTTCCCAACAAGCTCTAACCATATGCATTTGATTTTATATTCAATCAGTTTGAGTGATTTTGGTGTCACCTGGCAGCATAAGAAATAAATGACCTTTTAACTGCATTTTATTCTTATATATGCATTGTTCTGCTAAAATAATTCATTGTATCCTAATGAAATGAGCATGACTGGCTCCAGGAATGAATGAATGAATACTCACTCTCCGGTGATGGGTACTTATGTGCAGGGACAGAGAGTCTGTAATGGAAGATCTGTCGTTAGTGCCTGAACCCGTTTTATCTTCATTTCATATGGTACGAGTGAATTGAGCATTGTTTTGGGGGTATAATTGATCTATAGCTGAAACAAATCAGCTCCGCAGCTAAGTGAGGAGATGAACTAGTGGATAATCTGTAGTTTAAAACCAGCTGTTCTGCTGAGATCAAATGATTACTTTGGCACTGAAATGATTAGCTGACAAGGGAGCATGTTTCAGCATTCACCGTCATCAGTGGGCACCACTGCCATAACCTCCAGCCACACTGATGCCAGGCACTGGAGCTAATTGACAGCATGCCTGGGATCAGCTCGTGGTTTGCCAAATTGATGGAGCTCACCTGGCCTCAAATACAAATACCGGCATTTTCAAGAAACAAATAAGCAGAGGAGGCGGGGAAGGAGGCTACCCAGCCACCTGTCAGATAACTCTGACTGCAACAAATGCCAGCAAAATGTTTTCGGTTTAAGCTGCGCAGCTGTCTCTGCTCTCTACACTAGTTTTAACACAGCATAAATATTTGCAAATATTTTCCTCTTATTTCTGTCTGCTTGCACATCTCTGACAATTAACAAGAACTAAAATTCACCCCATCCCTTTCTGCAGTGACCTTCCATTGGGATTCCTGCAATGGCTGTTTTTAACGGGTTTCCCTATTTTAGGCAAGGTAAGGCAAGGTACCACCTGCTCATGAGAACATCACACGAATGGGACAGAAATGCAGGGAGGACACAGTTTTGCAGTTGCCTTTTCTTTTTCCTTAATCATCTTCTGTGCTTTCAAATACAAAAGCCTTTTCCAAATAACCTGAAGATAGCTGAGGCTGCACAGCAGATGAAACATAAACACGTTCACATAAGCAGGCTGCAGAGACTGGCTACCACAGCAGCAGGGATGTTCAGCATTGAGCTCGCTGGCTCGGAGAGTGGGAGGGTAGCCCATCTGCAGAGTGCACCTTCCTTCTTCCTTTTACCTAAAAATTCACCAGACTCCAAAGAAATTAAATACAGTATTTTAATAATGACAGCAATCTGTAATACCTATTAGGTCAGGTTTTCCACACCTTTATCAAAGCAAGATAGCTCTTTACAACAGATGTATTTGCTTCTAGTAGATCACTCAGCAGGTTTGAAAGAAATCCAGTAACATCTTCTGCTTCCCAAAGAGGTTACTCCACATTTTTGCAGAGACAGGCATTAATTCCCTGATATTCATTATGGATTTTACTTTCTTAGGCCTTCACTCTGCATCATACTTTTGAAGGATGAACTGTCATTATCATTCCTGAGGTATGTACTACACAGGGTTATTGCTTTTGATATACAGCAGCAATACAACACGTGCCTCACCATCCTCTTTACTCTCCCCTGTCCTTTGGCCCTTTCTGGAGGGGAAGCCAATGAGTACAGAGCTGGGGGTTTGTTTTCAGAAGCCCCCTTCCAAATTCAAGGCAGGAGAGGTCCTTCTATGTGTAAACCAGCATTGCTGGTCTGAAAAGCATCTAAAGCAAAGATGTTTCATATCTCAGGCTTCCCTGCTTGGAGACAGCAATATACTTGCAGGTAGCCATGGGTTTTGGTGGGTTTCGCTGTTGGTTTTTTTCACAGATTGTCCCCTGCAGTGAGACACAAGCACTTCCACTGACACCATGATTACCCAGAATTATAAAGCAATTTATAATGCTTTACAGTTCCTTTGCTGGCACATAGGATCTGAATCAATCCCAAAATATCAGAAATCAGAATGAGTGGCAATGTCAGGCTCTGGCCACCATCCAAGCTCTTGGACCACTTGGCTACATCCCTTCCATCCTATTAAACTTGAAAGGCATTTACTTTGAGGGTCTCTTGTCTCCCTCTTGGGCTTGTTAAGGTTTCTTTTCTTAAAGCATGAGCATAAACTCTCTTACAAAGTGTATTTTTGGTATAACCTCTCTCCAGTGAGCAACATTAAGTTATCACTATTATTTTTCCTGCATAAAACAGCGCAGGTTTGTCAAAATGGGCATGGTATTTCCAATTCGCCTTTTGGCATTTTCAAGTTTATCATGTTCAGACAGTACCTGAAAGCACTGCATTCTTCCTCTCTGGTACGACTAATCACCACCAAAGGCGGAAAAGAAACACTATGCACTATTCAATGCAGCATGCAGACCCTGTTACCCTCCTACTAACTTCAAACAGAAGTACTAGAAGTGAGTGAGACCAGTTGCACTTAACCACCTGCAGAAGGCACTACTGCCTTGAACTAGGTCCTTGTCGCTTTAACCAAAACCTCTCCATTCCACCTTTCTGTGATGACGTTTGACACCGGGGACACCTCACCTCAGAAGTCTGTGGTACTTGATTTTCATACTCCATAAGATTCACCACTCGGAGCCAGCACGTGGTTAAGAAAAATGTCCCTGCCGGCTCCTTGTTGGGTTGAGCAAACTCCACCTCAATCCCAGAAAGACACATCCACTAACACCCCCTGGCCAGCTCCAGTCTCCCTGGCTCCTCAGACCAGCCTCACACAATGGAGTGGCTTTCACTAGGACACATCCTTGTGAACACTCCCTTGACATGCTATTTTTGAGGTGGATGTTCAGGAAGGCCAACTTCTCCCTCCACCCCAGCCTTCCCGGGTACCTACTCAGGATGCCTGTGTAACACACCTGGGGCTGTAATTAGATGGGCCACTGCTAGTATCAGGTTTGGGGTGGGAGGGTTGCTGCTGCTGAATGCTGCAATCTCAACAATTGTGCTGACATTTCTGAACTATAAAAGCCCTCCGGCAGGCATCTACAGAGAAAGCCTTTAAAATTGATCTGGTTTAGCACAAAAAGTGTTGGCTAAGACTCCATCCATCCCTCTGCTCCTCCACCCCTTGACACAGCTTACAGCAAAAGACTTTGCTTTCCCTTTCATATGGCTTTTAACAGCAATTCAAGCCCATTGATCCAAGACTCTGAGTCAGTGTATTACAATGCAAGACTATTCAGCGGTCTGACAGTCAGTTTGTTTAATTTCATTTTATTCCATAGTAAAATGGGATTGGAGGGATTGGCAATGTATTGCTCAAATACTCTGGAAAACAGAAAATTGTCACTCAAAGGAAAGTATAAAATACTTCCACTTGGCACAGGCTACTATACCACAATTACTTATGTATCTATATGCCTATCTATACCTCGTCTGCGCCTCCCGACTTCAAACTCTGTTCCACAGAAAGATCTGAGAGGGCAGGTGGACAAAGAGGAGAATAAATAAGCCTTGACAACATCTGAGCAAAACTTGCCAGTGAACAGTGTGAAACAGTGGAGTTTATGCCATCTCTTAGCTAGGGTTAAGACTAGGTATGAAAACTCATTACACTCACCATCTACACCAAATAACCTTTCTTTCTAGGGCTGGAAGAAAACTACTCATTTGCTTCATAACGTAATAAAACCATTTATAATTTAAAAGTGTTTGCAACTAGTTTGTTTGTTTTTTTCTGTTGGTTAGTTTAACTTGACTCCATTGTTTGCTTTAGTCTAGCTTCAATTAGGCCACCATTTTCCAATCGCATCAGTAGCGGAGAGGTTTACATGTACAAGAGTAAGGCCATTAACAGCATATGGTGGTTGAAAGGAAGGACATAATTGGTTTCACTTGCCTAGAGGGAAGATCAGCTTCTAAGAAAAACAACACCTAATTAAGAAGGCTTGCACTGTTTTATTTTTAATAATGTCCTCCACTCCACTACCAGTGTTTTTATAGTACCCATCACAGCAGCTTCTGGGTTATGGCTTAGCCACACATATTTTGCAGACACACAGGAGCTGACAGCGTCAGACCCATTCATGGACAAACAGAAGAGTCTGATGAGCCGCTAAACAATAGGAAAAAAAATAAATTAATAGTCTGTATTTAACTAAAAAAAAAAAAAACACAAGCCTAGACAGAGCCATGAATCTCAACAGTTGCTTTTGTTCACTTAAGAATTCAACTCCTGATCTGTATTTTCATCACTGGCTAAGATTCAGGGTGACAGGACCAGCTGGAAAGCACAACCAGTTTCAGACACACGGCTGCCCACACGCAGGCGAATGCGGGTCATACCGCGGACAACTGAGGTGACGGTGCTGGCCCAGGAGCTACCCTGGACCGACACAGGGCAGCGCAGGGAAGGAGGTTTACCTGCCCCTCAAAGATCCCTGGCAGATATTGACCAAGGAGTAATGTGCTTCCCCCAGCAGGCGTTGATCATGAAGGGAAGGGCTGGGGTCAGCATGTACCCCCAAATACAGCCCCATATAGCAGGCTGTTAGGAAGGGAACAAGATCTGTGTTGGAGAGGAGGAAAAGGAGAAAAGCCTTCCTAGCTATTGCTGATGCTACATGACCAAAGTGCAGGAACTAACCCATTTTGCAGACTTCTCAACAGTTTAAGCAAAGAGCCACCAGACCTCTCTGTGATATTCCCGGGGTAATGGTAGACTTTGCCAGCTCCTCCAAATGCTTTCCCCTACCATTAGCACCCTCCACATGCTACCCAGGCTGAACTGCCACCAGCCAGCACCCATCCACCACGTTACCTGTGCCAAACCTGGAAAGCACTCCAACTGGAGTAGTAAAACCCCATGTCCAGGACTTTTTTTGATACTGGGGCCTCTTGCACCTCATAATCTCCCAGCAATGGGGCTGGCAATACTGTTGAACGGCAAACATCATTTGCAGCCATGACTGGCACCCCGTCACAAGTGGGAGAGCTCCCACGCCATGCCTCCCACACCTACCCGGGCTTGCCAGTAACCCTGCAGCACCCAAAAGCTGCCAGAGGGGCTCATGAGGTTCAGCAGGACCAGCAAGAAAGACAGACCCCTGCCTCACATTGCAAGTACCAGTGCAGTCCCTGGGCATGGGGGAGCTGCCCCACATCACCTCCCCAGCACTCTGCTCTGCCTAACAAAGGGTGGCTTTGCTGCAACCATGAAAACAGGATAGTAAGCGAAAAAGGTATTACTGATCTTGAGCATGTGCGTGGGTCTGGGTTACTCTGAATAATTTAAGTCAGGCTTCTTTTATCTCTCTCCTGCTATCGCTGCCATGCACATGAATCAGACAGGCTTCCCAGGTGGCTGGAGGTGGGGTGCCTCCCATACAATAGGAGCTGAAAGGAAAATGTTAAAAGACAATTTAAAGAGACTCCTTAATCATCCTGGACTTCAAACCTTTACCTCTCATCTCCACATGTGATACAGCTGAAGGATGTTCCCCCCAGCTGAAGTGGACACAAGCAAAGGCTGTGGGAGAGCTGAGGAATCTCTTGGCCGCTGCCAACCTGGAGAAGGGGAAAACAAAGCCCCATATTGGGATCCATCCCCACGTCCTCCCAGAACCTCAGCGGTGGACCCTCTCTGAACTCCCCATACGTGGGTGTGCATGTGTCAGCGAAGGGCCTGTTGACACCACCTACTAGTCACTCCACATGGATGACGGCATGTGTTTTATACAGCAAATCGATCACAGGGGCGTGGACGCAAGGGAAGATAGCTGCTAGTGCCCCAGTGGCTTCGGCAGCGCTCCAGAGAGCAGCCCTGCAGCAGATGGGATGTGAGTAGCAGCCCAGTACCGTCCCCGCAGGCCCAGGCTCCCCTGGAAAAAGGCATCGTCTGCAGCCCTCCTCCACTACAACCTCCCCCCAAAAACGCTTCCTGGGGGACTGCACAGCACCTGGCACACACAGATGTAAAAGGCCGCTTTACAGTCTATCCCTGCGCCAAAACAGGAGCCTGCATTTCCACAACACAAAACTCTCCTCCTAAACAGAAGTGGTTATTTCAAACTGTATCTTTCATACAAAGCCACCAGAAATAATTGCTAAATTAATGGGGCAATAGCTAATGTACATATATTTGGTTACAGCTTGGCAAAGCCAGCATGAGGATTAATCGTATATTAATTCTTTTCTATGTTTGTTTTGCAGAAGCTAAAAATCCGATTCAAGCAGAAAAGTACCAGCTTACAGAGTCTAAGTTTCTCTCAGTTGACAGCAAAGCCCAAATTCCATTGTAGAGCTGATCTGGGCTGCTTGTTGGTGTTGCATTGCTGGTAGGGAAAAGAAGAGAGGGGAAAGAGAGGCTGTGCAAGCGGTTTTTTCAGTTTATTTTAGGGAGAGGAGGTCGGTGGTGTGTATGAAAGAGAAAGAAGCCTCCCAGCCCAGTTATTCTGCCTGTTGCAATGCCCAGGACAGCTATAAAAATAAAAGAATAGGGCTGGGAGAAGTATAATACCCAAGTCAAAATCTGGCTGTGGGGAACTAGCAAAAGCATTAGCTGCTCAGAGAGACAAATCTGCCAGGTTTGTAAACAACATTACAAAAAGGCTCTGCAAGAGCCGGATGGAAATAGCTGCATGGTGAGCGGGGCTGCCACGACAGGAGGAGGAGGACATGGGAAGTGGGAAGAGGGCTCAGGGTTACCCCTCAGTGCTCCGCAGCTCCACCAAGGTCTGGTAGGAGGGAGCAGCCGCTGCAGCACATGGGCAGCACGGCTGGTGCAGAGCGGCTGTTAGCCGCCCGGGACTATTTGTGTCCCCAAGTAGGCAAGCGTGGCCAGGTGCAAGGGGGAAATCTTGGCAGAAAGGCAGGGAGCAAGGCAGATGGGAGGCTGGTGGCCATGCAGGCAGCTTTTTGGGGGAAGGAAGGGGAGGTAGAAGCAGGGTCCCTGCGCTGCTGTGTTGCATCTAGCAGAGATGATGCACTGGCAGCAGCTAGAGGCTTACACCAAAGAGGCCTCAGCAGAGGTACAAACTGAGCGGTACCATGTCCTGCATCTACCAAAAATGGGTTGAAACCAGACAGGCTATTGAAAAGGGGGTTTTGAGAATCTGAGGAAGGGAGGCACAGGGGATGCTAAGGGCAGTCCATGGAGCTACAAGGACATACCTGCATTACAGACACCTGACTGGGACAGCACAGGAAAGCAGACGTTGCAGAGACGCGGATGCTTTCCTACCAGTGTAACGTGAAGGGGATAAACAACTGAAGCACAAAAATAATGTAACACCTCCAAACCCATTTAGGCCAGAAAGCACTGGATGCCTTTTACCTACTAGCTGGGGGGCTCTGGGAGTGGTGGGGTTGGGACGGAGCTGGGTGAGATTACTTTAGGGGCTACGTGGCGTGTGACATCCATCTTCAATAGCAGGGACCAGGCACTCACCACCCAAGCGCAGTCCCACACACCAAGGGATAAGGGCAACGGGAACACCAATTACTCACCAATTACACTTAGCTACTCACCGCAGCCGCAGCATCGGCTTCCCATTTCATTACCTGCTTCTGAACACAGGACGGGTCTGGAAGACCCCACAAATCCGTGCCATTCCTCATCTTGGCAAACAATACACCCTGGCCATTTTGAGACCAGTTTAAACCAGTGGGATTATTTTAAGCTACTGTTCTTGTAAGAGCAGTGGGAAACAGCAGAAGAAGCTGCCTTCCTGGAGAAGAGCTGCATCACACATGCTTTTTGCACTTAGCCTCTGCTCCCACTCCACCTTCTGAGTCTTGGATCCAACTCACTTTAAACACGGCTCGGGTTCATCCAGCACAGTTGGCGGCTGATCACAGCCAGCATAAAACATTTTGTCCATGCCAGAAGCATGGCCTGGCATGCTACTAGTCTCTTGTAACCCACCCAGCACAGCAGTTGTGTTTATTGTTGTGTGCACAGCAGGCCCTAGCCAGGTTTACACAGCAAATTGGAGGTATCCTCTTTCCACCTAGATTTGTGTGGTACACACAGCCCTGCCCCTCAGGCTGCTGCTGGAACACTATTCAGCTCTTTATGCTTCCTTTTCTAACGGGTAACATCCTGGCAGGGCAATTACAAATACCTAAATACATGTATTTCATTTCCAGGTCTGTATTTACCTGGAGGCTACTTTGCCTCTTGCCAGCCAAGGACAAAACACAGGCTGGCGAGGCTTTCCTGATGCAACTCACTGTGGGACAAATGCTACAGGGCATCTTTGCCCAGCAAACCCCGCCAAAATCCCTCTGCTAGTGTAGGGCCGTACTGCAATGCTTTCCAAGCACTTCTGGGGAAAATCCCCGTCCATACAGGCATAGGCACCCCATAAGCTCTCTTTCTGGGGACTCCTAACAGGCACTACGCTCCATAACCCACTCCCTTTCTGCTGACATGGGACCTTATTGAAGCCTGTCAGGTGGGAATTAAAGATACCACTTTGCTACAGAAGAGGATGCAGAGCAATGCTGCCAGGCCTTCAGGAGCCATACGTATCATCACAATGATCTGCCGAGCAAACTGGCAGTATCCTCCTGTCTCTGCACTCCCCTTCGACACATCTGTTCAGACTGCCGGCTCTCTCCATGCCCACGTCTCTGCTGAGCTCTGCCGCCGGAGCTTTCAGAAGGGTCTGCTTGGACCCGTTTTGCTATAAAAGATCAAAAAGCTTTAAATAAATAAATAAATAAATACCAAACCACCATCCCCAAAAAAACACTTTTTTTTTTTTTTTTTTTTAACCAGAAGCAGCTCCAAATGCCATGGGGCCAGGCAGCATGGTTTGCAACCAACTCTTCATCTGGCTGCTCTGGCAGTCCACCTCCCTTGAAGGGCTCTCTCTGACACTGACTTCAAGGCTATGACACAATCAGAAGCAAAAATACATAAAGCCCAAACCCCCAAATTCCATCTGCCACAAAGTCTAAATGTGATTGTAAGGGAAGCGATAAGTATGGGCCGGTGCAGGTTTTCACCAAGCATGCAGTTATGTATGCTGACAAAGGGAAGATGGGGCTATACGTCTTTGCAGTAACTGCAGCAGCTGTAAACCTGCCCACCACGAAACGCCCACACTGTTAAATGGCAGGCAGATAGCTGCCAATGTAGCTGTGGCTGAGGGTGCTACAGAGGCACCATGGAGGTAAATGAAAAAATAATTTATAAAGTGGTGGTAGATCATTTTTGAAGGCTGTTGATTGCAGTTAGAAATAAGTTTCATAATCGTTTGGAAGAGTTATTGCAGGAAACACACAGAACTTTGCTCATGTCTTCAAAAATAAATAATCTGAATGGTTAAATAAAATCCAGGCGCGAGAAGACAATTTACTGACTGTGAATTGCTAAAAGCCTGGGGATTAGTCAAAGATAACTCTCGTTTACCAAATGTGTTTAACAGAACAACAGTGCTTGCAGAAGATTGTTTTGCGGTATACTAATTGCATATTTTATTTCGAAAATTGAATACAGAGATGCTATTAAGAAGTAAGAACTGTCCACAATACAAACTCTCAGCTTTGCCAAGCAAAACTAAAATAGGTTCCTGCTTCTGAAACCAAACAGTCGTTTGCCATATGAACCAGCGCACGATCTGAGCTTTTCTCAGGATTTTTTTTTTTTTTTTCTGAAATCCAAAGCAGGGAAATAAATCTCAGCTCTAGCCTTGATGAGACTCAAGACACGCACCACCTCAACCAGCTCATCTAGTTTCACGCAGCAAGTCCTAGCACAAAAGCCTGGCCCATGCAATTGGTTGAAGGATGCCGGTGGGTTGGGAAGCAGTGGGAGATGGAGCCCAACCTCTTCCCACTGTCACTGCTGACTTGCTGGGTGAGCCTGGACACGCAACAGGGAGAAGGGAGCTCTCAGGGCCTGTTTTCCACCCAATTATTTGTCCTGCCCAGTTCAATCATGTTCTTGGAAACAGTAAGTGCCTTTCCCTACTGCAGCGCCTACGCCAGTGGAGAGCCTGTCTTGGCCACGACAGGGAGGTGCTACTCCAGCAGCAATGTGCTGCATTAACCTAAGCCTCATTTCATTGCCAAAGCTTGTGGTGGTGGGACTCCAAAGACTGAATTACCCCAGTGTACATTTTATGTGGGTAGGTTGAATCTCAGAAGAATGACAAAGAACACCAGCTATCAGCCCGCAGTCAGAAACATCTTGCCTTTCCCAGCACTCCGTCTCAGACACTTTTTTTCCTCCTACTGAGTGCTCCTTTCCTCTGCCAGGACTCCCATTGCGGCCGTGGTGCAGGAAGCACTGAGCAGCAGGAACAGAGCTGATGGAGCTGGAGGGTAGCACATGCAGAGCACAATTTCATATTGCAATTGCTCACCCTTGTTTTGGCCACCCATGAGCAAGGAATACCAAGACTACAACACAAACCGAAGCAAAAATAAAATACGTTAAACAAAACCAGAAGATTTGTACTCCTCTTCTGCACACATACAAGAATGCTAGGAAAAAAAACCACTGGTACGTGCAATCCCTTCTTGAATAAATGAAGCTCCTCGTGATCTTAGAGCCATGCACTCGCTTGCAGGCCTGGAAGTTTAAGTGGCTGAGCACTTCATTCAGGTGACTGGCAGCCCTTTTTAGTCTTAATCAGCAGATATCCAGAGAGCTAACTCCTAGAGATAAAGCAAATCTACTTAGGGAATAAATGTCTAAATAAATATGAGAGATGGGATGTTGATCTTTTAATGTTCCTCTGCAGGGTAAATAAAATTACGGGGTTTTTTTCACTTCAATTAATTTATGGTATTCTTTTATTACTGCACGATAAAAAGGCTCAGCATGCCTAGTTCACTAGGTCTTCCCTCTGTCCTGGAGTGAGAGGCTGCCCAGCTAAGCTGAACACTAACAAGAAGGCAGGCGGGCACACAAAGCCATGATACTGGTCAGCCGGACAATCAGATAACCCAGGGGTGTGTCAACTGCCTACCTAAAGTCTGTTGGTGGAGGGAGAGTGCAATTATTGCAGCAGAGACCAAGGAAAACTCGAGCAGGCTGGAGGAGCATCATCTTGCACAATGAGTTCACCACATTTAAGTCAGAGAGAGAACTAGCCTTTCTTTTAGTTATCTCCCATCTGCCACTTTCATTTGGCCATTAAAACCATTTTTAAAATGTTAAAACAAGTAACACGGCCTAACTAATGAATGTCAAATTATCAGCATAAATATGCCAACATTTATTTATTTATTTGCCTCCCCAAGAACATGTTCTCCTCTGTTTGGTTTTCTATTTTAATGACTACAATTTATCATATTAACTAGACTTTCAGTTTGCTGGGCTTTTTTCAAGTTCTGCTTTTTGCTGAGACATCTGTGGGAGGGCAGACACAGGTAAGAGAAGTAATAAGAAGTAATAAAACTAATAAAAAAAGTGATAGTAGCTGTCACCAAAAAGCACAAGTGACTGAACCACCTTCATTTACTACACAGGGCCCTTCTTTCTTGCTCTCATTTGCTGATTTTACTGCCCACCTTCCACCAATATTTTACTCTGCTTATGGCAGCTCTCAACAAGGAGCTTCAATTCCCTAATTTCCAAATAATTTGCTTTCCCTACCTATCAGCAGGCAGCATAAGAAGGAAGGAAAGCCAAAGCGAGAGAACCGTCTGTGGTGAATTCAAGCCAGGCACGATGGCCCAGTCAGGGGTTTCAGCAGGCATCTGAAACTCCAGCGATGCCTGAATCAGTGTGGGGATCCTGCCCTCGCAGGAGGTATCTATCTGCCGCCTGTCTAACGCGATGGGAAACATTAGTCCAGCTGCACCAAGGCTATATCTATTTTAGAGCACAAGCATATGTGTTTTCCCCACCTGTCACAACTGTGAAATGTATAGATAGCATTTACTTCCTGGGCATTTGTCGCTCAAATTAACAGGCAACCTGTTAGTCTGAGTGCAATTAGCACCCCGAACTTTATTCCAGGCATATCTGGTAGCTGAATTTTGCTTGCAGATCTATTAGCAGCCCGGTGTACACTTTGAGTAAATACAGGCCAACATACAGAGTGGAAATCCTGTGAAATCCCCAACAAATTTAACGTGAAGCAAAACTAAACGCACTGTTGAAGCATCTGCTTTGCCTTTGTTAGAACTCGTAACAGAAAGTTCACATTTTTACAAACTGAAACTGAGCACTAGGTTCACCCGAGACCCAGCAAACTGAACGACTGAGTGCAACACAACCTGCTGGGGCTGACTCCTGCTGCCCTCTTCCTGCTGCCGGATTTAAACTTCACCACTCCCCCTACGTGCTTTTTATGAAAATGCCAGTTACATACAGACACGCATCTTGAAACATGACATTAGCATTTTGCAGAAGTCTATGCGAGCGATGCCATATGATACAAGCAGTGTAAACCCTTATCTGTGTCGTGGCTTGACCTGTTCCGTTGGAGAGTGACCAGCACAGCCTGCAACCACACTGCCACAGGCTGCCTTTTCGACTGTGGTCCTCACATCTACATACCAGTCTCTTCCATGTTGCAGCCACATTGTCTGCAGCATCCTCAGATGCCCACACCTGAGCGCACTGGATCACTCCTTTACTGGGATATTTCTTCAAACGTAATTAGTTTTGGAACACCAGATAATGGTGGACTCAAATTCTTTTAATTCAGCATTCAGCTTTCCCTAGCACGTTATCAGGGAACATACAAACCACACTGAAATGTTCCTTCACAAACCCAAAAGCATGATATTTACTCAAAATCTGATGTAAAGAGGGCTGAAGGAGCATACAACCCAGGCTCCATGGTGGCGGGACAGCCTTCATCTATCACAGGCTTCCCCTGGATGCTGGAGATTCAATTAGGCTTGTAATTCCAGTCTCGTACACGAACAGGGGTTTATGTGCATTCAGCAATCATCTTTTTATCCTTTTTCTTAAATGCTCCACAAACATTGCCCAAAGTTCTTCCTTTGCTTAGTCTATCAATCAGTCCATATATAGCATTGTATTAGGATTAGCTTCTCCAAGCCTCCAGTGCTTATCTGCATGATTCTCTGACCTCCCTCAACCCTACCTTACCTGCTCCGTACCTGCTGGCAACACACAGTAATAGAGACCTGCAAGGTGTCACCCTTCTGCATAGTGACATGGCCTTCTCCCCCGAGTCCTGGGTAAATCTAAATGACACATACTCAGAGCATCTGTCACAGCAATGGCATTGCTCTTGTTCTCTGCACATCTGTGACATTTTATTATCCTCTTACATTGTAGTGGAGCTGGTGGGAGAGAGACCTGCCCTTCTGCAGCCCAGCACCTATAGCTACTCCCCTAAACACAGAAGATGGAGGGAAGGAAGAAAGATTGCTTACCCGCAGGAAGGAGAGGTCTCGGTTGTGCTCAATGCTGGTGATTTCCAGGTTGCCCATAACTACCTCGCAGTTCTCATAGTACTTGCGCAGGGCCCGATACTGCTGCTCCAGGTCAGAGAGGGAGCTCAACTTGTTCTCGGTGCCAGCACACACTGAAAGAAACCACAGGACAAACAATCAGGATGAGTGGAAGAGGGGCACAGGAGCAGAGAAGGAAATAAAGTTTGTATACAGGGATACACGTAATTGTAACAAAAATCCTGAATTATTCATAGGATTGAGTCCTGCAAAAAAACCCAGCACAAGATACTTGAATATCAGCAGCAGAGATAGGAAGGTACAAACATGGTCCATGATCATCTCGGCAATTTAAACTCATCTCACCAAATGAGATGAAGTGCTGGTATTTACCACCAAATATAGAAAGACTGAAAATGCAGAAATGCAGGAAAAATGCAAAACTAGTTGACCCCAGCACCTAAAGGGCCAAAGCCAGGTCTCAGCAAAGTCCCTACTAGGTCTGTCAATGACCGAATCGGATGAACAGAGATGCACCCATCACAGACTAAAGGACATAAGGCTGGAGAGACCCGTGCACCCCAGCCAACCTGGGTAATCCAACATTTTCCCTATTAAGCTGATGCTCAGAACAGTCTGTTGGGCAAGCCAAGAACAACCTGACCAGAAGGCTTATACCCAACATTGTTTTCCCCATCACTTTCCTTAAGATCCCAGCTCTTCCCAGCTTTATGCGATAAAATGGGAGAAAGACAGTAGCAAAAAAACATACCATCTTTCCACAAGTCACCAGACTGATCTGAACGTACAGTGGAGATGTGTCAGATGAGTTAGGGAACACCATCCTAATACAGTTAATTTTCAGAAGATACCCTTTAATAGTATACTACTCTGTTCTAAATTTTGAAGTCCAGTTGAATGCTACTGCAGCATCGCAGCTCTGCTCAGTCTATTAGCTTGCCATGCATCAAGCAACGACAAAAATGAATGCAGGAAAGAAACACAGAAGCAGCATTTTACAACAGCAGTTTTTCACACAGCTCTGAGCCTACCAGGACAGCAATGCTACTTAAATGGTCATGTGTGGGGCTGGGCTTTTTTTGCATGCACTTACTCTTCCTGATTACCAACAGCCTGTGGGTTGTTCTCATCCGCAAGCAAATTAATATGAATATATCCAAAGTTTTGAAATGGGCTTTATATCATGCAAAACATGAGCCAGACCAGAACAGCATTTCTGGAGCCATTCCCACTCCTGGATTAGATCAATACAAACAAAACTCTCCATGACTGGAGGCACAATCAGTAAAACTGGCTAAAATATGCTCTTATGAATGATGTGGGTCCTTTTTTTAAATATCAAAAGTAATTAGGTTTTTGAGTACTACTATTGACTGTTTACTTACTACATCCCCCGCCTTTCTTCTTTTTTTTTTTTTTTTTTTTTAATAGAAATGGGAACAATTCTCATCTCTGTTCTCCGCTGAAGTCTCTCTGCTGCAGAGCAATCTGTTCTTGTGCCAGGGCAATTTGAGCTTCAAGCAGCATCTCGGAAAAGGGCTTCAGGAGGCAGCCAGAAATCCACCAACTGCTTGGAGTTTCCCCCCAAGGAAACTCCCTCTGCCCTAAAAATGGCAGCAGAAATTTGTTCCTCCTGAGCTGTAACTCTCCACCAGGGAGGGATAGCAGGAGCTGGTTTCATTGCAAACCATTCATAGCCTGAAGGTTTTAGCAGGTAATTTTCAGGTTTTGTGTTTCCAGTCGCTAAAAAGCACGGACCAAAACTGAACAGGCACTACATAGGACTGCTTTTCCAAATACACATTCGGTCTAGTTACCAAAGGAAATATTAAGGGATGTAATTTTTTTATTTCTTTCTATGACCTAGTAAAATTTCAAGAGTCCGTGCTAAATTTAAAAACTTGAAATATTTGACATACATTCATTATACTGTGTTGCAGAGAAAAAAACCTGGTTGGTTTGCTCAGGTTTTAAAATAAAAACTACTACCTCATTTCAAGGCTTAACTTAAAGCACGAACATTCCCATTTTGAAATTTTTCTCATAAAACCTTACCACGTAGAGTAAAACATATCTAAACACGATTTTATTTATAATACTCTTAATAGCCATTTTGGGGGATTCCCAAGATGGAAAGACATGGTCCCACTGAGACCTGAGGTAGCTCTGCTGGACTGGGAACACCTGGAAGGATTAACCACTGCTGCTAGGGGATGGCACATCTTTCTTTTTGAAATACAAAGCCCTCTCCTAGCTCATATTTAAAGTTTTATTCAGAACAACCTCAAGATCTGCTGTACAAGCATCTCCACCCTTCAGGGAGACGAATGCCTGTCCCTGTCAGAAGACTTCTAAAACTGTCGCTACCCATCAGTTTGTTAGCTTCTTCCTTAAACACAGCACCATCTATAACAAAAAGATTGACTGTATTTCCAGCTGAGTAAGTGTTAGGCTTCTGAGGACTAATAAATAATTTCTGTTCCATTTTGCAATCGGTGCTAAGGATCAACATAGCTTAGAAAACAATTCCAGCAGCTGAGCTAATAAAGCTATATACTGCAACACTGATATTTCATGTTGCGCACCCATTAGACGTTTCCAGAAAGCTAATTTAGCCATTTGTTCCTGTAAGGAGGCAGAACACCTGGAGCCTGCTCATGCAAAAGGATTCAATGGGGGCGAAGCCAGCCCAGATGTAAACTGGGGCTGCAAGTTTTATTTGAGTGAGATTAATTTTGTACAAGCAAACCATTGCAGTAACTACTCCCAGCTTTTGATATTGCTATGGAAATCAATTCTTTTGGATAAATAAAACCTTAAAAGCACATTTAGAAGAAATCATGTTGATCCTTTGTATTTATCTCGTACTAATTCCAAGCATTTAATTTCTGTCTTAAAAAAAGAAATATCCTTTGTTCCTCAGTTACACAAAACATCTCCTTGTTCCAGCTCACACATGAGCCTCTGCTGCCTGCCTGACATGTGGCAAAAGGTATGTGCAACCTGACTCCTCTCAGTGTGCCACAAAATTTGGGAAACCAGGGAATGTCACTGCCCTGCATCGATCCTCCAAACCATTGCATGGCCTAGCTCGGCTTTTGTAGCTCTGTACTGTCCTGACAGGTCATCTCCCCTCAACAGAAAAAAAGAAATTGGTTACAGATTGCCTCATACCAAGTCATACACTGAAAATGAGACCATCTTACATCAGTCAGGGGGTGCAGCAGTGCAGATTTTTTGCCAGTGGTACCCACCCAGCAGTGTAGCTGATGCAGAAACAGTACTCGGAGCAGGACAGAGCCCTGACCTGCCGAACGAGTTGAAGTCATAAAGCAAATGGATCATTAATAATCCATTATTATAATAACCCATTAATCTCTCTGTGCCTCAGCTTTATAGCATGGGTTTGGAACATATACTGTTGATGCACCTAATAATTATGCCAGATTCAAAATACAAGAGAGAAAACTGTGAAAGCATTTAAGAAAAGCAGGTTAGATCAATCGTCACTTGCAGGAGGATAGAGCTGGGAGAGTACCTCCATCCTTCGCAGAGTGTCCTTTAAAACAAAGAGATTAGATATGCCGTTGGCTTTTTTTTAAGGCAAAATACAACTAAGAGGGTAAAAGCCGTTCCTGCCATGAGGGAGAAATGCTGCTGCCATGTACAATTACAAAGGTGCTCCTGCTTGCCCACACACACCAGGGAAAGACACAGGCCAGAAAGCAGGCAGGCTGTGAAGTGGGAGTTACCAGTAAGTTTTATCCCCCCATTTTGAGCCGCAGGAGGCAATTCCCTCTGCTCCAGGGCAAAAATAATTGCTGTGGGTCTGATTTGCCAAAATAGTTAAGAAGCACTAAAGTAACCATGTGGGAGGTGGGAGCTAAGCTGGGGTCACACAGCACCCCCAGTCCCTCTGCCCCCAAGCTCGACAGAGAGCACAAACATCTCCCCCTCACCCTCCTGTTCATCTGTTGGAATAGCAACAGGCATCTCTACATGTTGCAGCAGCTCTTTAAAATTAAGTGCCAAAATATTACATATTTTCAGGGATGCTCCAGCCGTATAGAGACATAAACATGAGCGCAACAAAACGTATTTCCTTGCCATGCCATGCAAAACCATCATAATCTGTATTTCATAAACTCTCTTTAAAGAAGTACTTTGTTGTATATTGTTAGACACATTATTTTATATAGCCCCAGAAACCAATGAGCGGAAAGAAAATAAAGACTGTGCATTAAAAGCAGCCCCTGCAGCAGAACCTCTCCTGGTTAATAAAAAATACTAATTCCCCTGCCTCTAATGGAGGTCAAAAAAGTAGCAGCTCAAGATATGCCTCCAGTCTGCAGCTTCTCTCACTGTTGAGCATCTCTGAGAACGTATACTCAAGACTTGCTCAGGTCTTAGAGAGGCATCTCAATGAGGGAAACCCTTCAGCGCCATTTCAATGCACGCCCAGGAAAATCTGACTTCCCCTTGCGTCTTCCCGGACGGAAACCCCAGCAAGTTGTTGACTGACACCCTGTACCAGCTTACCAGCATACCATGCAGCTCTCAAACACCTCTCTCCACCAATACACACGTGGCCATTCCCTCTCTTCCCATATTCTGCCAACAAACCTCGCAGATTGTGCTTGTGGAAGTACCCAGAGACACCCACCGCTAATGCTATCCTGAAGCTGAAGGATGTGCATCTTCCCATCTGGGAAGCCCCAAACCAGCAGTGAAAGTAACCAGCCAGGCTGCCAGCCCATGGCCGCTTCTCATCTACACCCCAAACATGGGCGATTTTAGGTGGGCGCTGGGGCAGAGCGCTGCTTGGCCATCACAAAAGTGGATTTCAGGTTTTACTCACACATTCACACTTCACATTCCATTATTTACTTTTTACCAGCTACCTCAAGTGACAGAGAAGAGCTTCAGCTCCTAATGGCCCCAATTACAGCAGTAATAATTGTGTGTATTGAATTGAATTTACGTTTTTTCATCAATATTCATGTGCATGACTTAGAAATTAATTTCCCATTCACTTTTTTTTTTATAACAAAGGCAAATCATTTGGATGCTCACTTAAAAGGTAGCAAATAATGGAAGCATTTAAAAATGTCCTTTAGCTACTGCTTTTTAGGCCATTGTTTTGCGCTGCTCCGTTGATGATAAATCTATACGTTAAATTAAGAAATCACACTGCACTCCATCTAGTTCTGTTTCTTGTAATACTAGTGGATTTTATAATCCTCCCAGCTCAACAGATAAACTAACTTTTGGAAGGAGGTCAACTTGTTTCATTTCTTTTTCAACCCCTCTCTGGATTTGCCTACATTTGGAGTTACTCAGGAAGAGTGAATCCCATCATCTCCAGCGTGGCCACCCCCACCTGAAATACCAGTGTCTCACTCCTCTCAGACAAGCAGCAATCAGGCAGCCTCATTGACAACTCCAAGAGAGTTCTCTCAAGCATCTGGATATATTCTTTTGAATCATAAAACATTTATTGTTATCTCTTTGGTGAGGATGAGGGAGAGCAGCGCGTTTGCCCCACACCAGCCTCCACCTGAATGCAGCACAACATCCCTTTGTCGATCCGTTTGCCAAATGGGCCAAAAAGGCAAGAGGAGGCTTCAGCTCTCAAGACTCACTGGTTTCAGGGGTGTGTTTATGAAAAAAAAAATCACACATTCCTTCATCCCAGAAAGGACAAGCCCAACAACACTCAGCATCTCTTTCTAACACATTCTTTTCCCATACTTTCTGCTAATTTACTTAATTAGCTGTGTTTTTACTGACAGCACCATCATCAGTGTTTCTTGAAAGGCAGCTAACATAACTGTTTATTAATAATTGCAAACACTCATGGCAATTTGTTAAGACCCCCAGATGGGGGGGAAATACTCAAGCCCCTTAAGGAACAACTAATTACCAGCAATGCTACAGCAGTCCCCATTCATCTCATTATGGTCCGCCCTCTCAGCAACAGCCTGGGCACCCTGTCATGTAGGCACACAGAGGAAGGGGTAAACACACTTTTAATCCTTTCATTATTATTTTACAGCTCTCCTTGAATGAGCTGCAAAAGCCCTGAATTTTCTTGCAATTAGGCACGTCCTAATGAAGGGAGGGACTGCCTGCATTTACAGTCTTGCAGATGTCTCCTGGGAGAAGGCAAAACACTCCTTGAGGTCACCAGCTGTTTTCCTGTAAACCCAGTGGTTTCGGAGAGTGTTTTTAAAATTAGAGGCTTGCTTTCCCTAGGTGAGAGACTGTAATGAAGGAAAGCATAATTTTCTCTGTACTCCTAATTAAAAGCTCAGCTGGCACAAGTGTTTTCCTTCTGTGAGGTCTGCTCTATACTACAAAATTATCATCCCATTTGAATCCAGTTGCATGCAATCAACCCAACTGTCATGAACCTCTGGACTACCACATGGCCATGAGAGGAGCAGCTCAGCATTGCCATCCAGCCGCTGTTCAGTCCATCAGGGTGTCATCAGACTGAGGTGACACAGTACAGGCTGGCCCACGGTGGCTGTGAGCCACACCATCACAGCTTTAATCCCTTCTACCTGCATGCAAACATGCAAAGGGCCCAGAAACACAAGCCTGGGAATGCTATTATTTATTTTGATTTCCAAGTTAAGCTCTCCACAACTGCTAAATAAAGTCAAATAAAAACATTAGCTACAATTTTTATCCAGACTTTAATCTGCAATGCTAAAAGGACATTCTGAAACACTTCTATAGCCTTTCTTCCCTTTGCATGGAGGAGAGGGCCCTGGGTTGATAGCACCAGGGACCAAAAACATTGATTCCCTGAAATCTCCTCACTAAAGTCCCAAATGTCATTTCATATGCCAGTGTGAAAGCTTCCCAAGAGCTTCCAGAAAAGCCACGGGGATGTGTGTTATCAGGGTGGTCCCACCTTCAGTAGAGGCTGATCAGATGCCACCTACAAAGGGAAGCTCTTTCCCAATTTTATGAACAGAAACAAATAGGCACAGTAAAGACTAACAGTGATTGTACCTTCACCAAGAAGTATTAGTGATGTGTGATAACACCTTCCCAAGCTGATGGCACCCTCTCCTTGCACCAAACTCTCCAAAATCTGTTTGGTGGATGCTACACAGCGTTATTTTACTGATGTAGCACTCCTGTTCATACCAACTAAAAAACAGCATCAAAATGCTGACTAGATTTATACTGCAACATCTCAAGGATAACTGCCCGCACTGACCATGCCAAGCCACTGTCATCTGCTTGCTTTATGCCATCATTTCCAGGAACGTTTCTCTTTTGGTTTCATCATGTATATATTATGATACAGCAACTGGAAAGGACAAAATGGGAAAAAATGTACTGCAGGACCTATATCACACAGCTACCTCTAAAAAAAAAAAGCAGAAATTAATACAAAAAGCTTTACCAATGGTTCCTCCCCTCCCAGGCCTTTGTACTAAATTATTTTCTCTGGGTACTTCTCCTTCCCTTTTTCTCCCTACTCTTCACAGACACACACACACACACACTTTCTTTCCTCATTCCCTTCTATTTTGAGGATAAATAGTTGCCTCTTAACTATAATGTAGATACTGGACTTGACAAGCAATTAAAGCAAACAATTTCCACTCATCTAACTTTGCCAAATTAGTCATCTGCCATCTGCTCTATCATCTGGTTCTCCTTGAGGTCTTGCTGTGAATCTGGAAGTGCTCGCTCCGACGAGGAGACAGCAGATATGCCTCCAAGCTGGCAAGGAACCCGAGGGGTGGAGGTGACATGGGGGTGACACGTGGCCCCACACTGCTCACTGCCACCCCCATCGGGCCAGCTCCGAGGAGGTGCCTGCTAGCTCCAGTGGTCAAATTGGCAAGTTACTGGCATGCAAGTTGTGACAGAAACACATTTAAAATTTAAGATTTCTTTTACAGCCACTTACACAGTATGGTAGCTTAGAAGGAGTGTGGGATTTTCTTACTGGATGCAAAAAATAACTTACTTTATGAAATGTCTTCAGCATTTGCAATTTAGTTCCCAATGAAGTACATAACCTAAACAAGCGATTAATAGACATTATCTAAGAAAGATTTGAGAGGTCTCTGCTTCCAGCACCTGGCTTAGTTCAGGTAGGGCCTCATTTTGAGACAGTGAAAAGGTTTTCAAATAGCTCTGAAATACAATACCAGTCTCCTCTGCTCTCCAACTTCTGAGCACTAGCAGGACCTTTCTCTTTTACCAGGTTTCCAGTTTGGGCTCCTTACTGGGTCTCTTAGTATGATCAAGAACATCCCCAGTACCCCTTTTCCAACTGACTTATGGTTCCTCCCCGAGGAAATTAAATACCACTCCAGAGCGCAAGTTAGCACACGCAAATGTTGCCGTTGCTCTGAACCATCTCATGGAGGAATCGCTCTCCCTGTTGTTGGTGAAGACCAATACAGATGGGCTAATCTTGCAGTAGTCTCCATACTCCAGTAGTATCCTTCCACACAGCACCAAAGTATAGACCATCACCAATGCTTTCTAAGATTAGTAAGTCTGCAGATAAATGATCGTGAGTAATACAAGGCCACATGTTCTTAGCCAGCTAAATGCAGAGCGAAGTGCCAGGCTGAAGGCCTAAGAGCTTACAAAAATTGATCTCCCCGCTTTCCAACCCTCACCCTTCCCAAGTCCCGTTCCAGCACAGCAGCTCATAGGACCTGTTTCCCTCCATCACTGCATCACGGTGCATTCTGGCTCCCTACCAGAGCAAAGCAGTAGAAATCTCTACAGATCTCAGCAGTGAGAAGGATTTGGATTGCTTTTTCAATGCTGGGGAAGGAGCGGTGGGAAGATGATGAGCACACACCACAAGCACCGGGTGAACACACACATGGGTGGGAGCAGGGGGAGCAGAAGGGAGCCAGGCCCTTGGACTGGGTTTTTGTACACGTGCGTTCAACACAAATCAATTTAGTGATGGATGCCAATAACATCTGCTGTGAGGTTGGCCCAAAATCATTTCCCAGCTCACAAACCAGGCTGCTTTGCTGGGGACATGAAGGGCTCCTTTCCCCCCCCCCAAAGTGCTCTCCGGGGGGCCCAGGGTGCTCAGCTCACACAGAGCATTGCCACAGTGCTGCAGAGGCGGCCGTCTTCCCTAGCAGTTCCTGCTGCTCCAACAGGTCTCATGCTGCTCCATGACAGCCGGGGGCCTTCCCCTGCCTGCCTTTTTTTTTTTTTTTTTTTTAAATCTTCCCCAGAGGGCCCCTGAATACCGCAAGCATTCACTCAACTTAAATGCATTTTAATTAACATTGTACAAACACACCGAGTTTGTGCGTGCACAAGGGAGTGCATTCATTCAGCTTCTGCCTGATTCTCAGCCCGAGAAATCCAGTGGGAGCGCTGGCAGTCGCTGTGATGGGAATGGGATTGCAGTCCTCGCTGCCTGTGCAATATTTAAAATACACTTGGCAAAATGCACACAAGCCTTTACATCCTACTTACTAGTATTTAAGCACTGTTTATGTAAAAGATACAGCTCAGACAGGGTAGGTGGGACAGGTGCTTTTATATCTGCTAATGCAACTGCGGGTAATTAGTCACCCCTAAAGCACACAGCAACTGCCGCATCGTTACACGGTAAGCACAAGCCACTTGTGACATAAAAAAAAATTATCTCCCACAGAAATTTTTCTCGCATTACATTAGTAATTATCACATAACCCAAACACCACCTAATAGAAATTATTAAACTAACTATGAAATTTAAAAACATAAAGAAATGTACTGCTTCAGAGAGAACAAACTCCCCAGATTCTGGCAACCCTGCAAGACAAAACAGCAGAGGGGCTTAAAGAAAAAGTCCCTGGAAAAATATGTGGGAAATACAGCAAACCAACATCTCACGGGGAGCACCTGATATGGCCGTGCCAGGACTTGGGTGTCGCCATCAACCAGGCAAGAGCAAACCCAAAGTTTTGGAGCTGCTTTGCCCAAGTGCTTCAAGGTGACTGTGCAACACAGGAGAATGTGATTAAAGAAACTACCCTATTTTACCCAATACACATAGGTCTATTAAGTTGAAACTGCATACAGTTTCTTTTTCATTGATGAAAATAACAGGCTGTCAAGCAACACGATCACCTTGTCAAGCAGACAGAAGAATTCAGCTTGTGTAAGACAGCTGAAATAGTAATTATTTAAACTTGGAAGTATTACTACAGATCAGGGGAATTGCGTTGCAGTTGCGGGGAGAAGCAGGGGCTGCGCTGAGGCTGGCCAGGTCCACAGGTGGACGCCGCACTTTATCTGGAGCCAAAACACGCTGGACCTGGGAAGAGGGACCACGTCCTGGGGTCTGTGGTGGTCGTATACGTTAAGGTCATCAAGTCAAAGAATTAATTTAAAGTGCTGTCTTGCACAAGCCTTCCTTAAACCAATGGTTGTATTTTCCTAATGGCCCACAGCTAAACTAAGTAATTAAATGCATATGTTATTTAACCAAGTGCTTTCAGACACCAGTTTATAGGCAGGAAAAACAAACTTTCAATAACTGAAGCCTATACAAGAATGTTTTTTACTTCTATACACTATGTATAAAAACACGCAGCCTCGTTTTAAGCTAGTATCTTCTGCCACAGACAATCCTTCATCTGTTGTAGTTCATGCCCATTTCACACGAACAGCTTCATACAGGTTGCTGAGCACGTAGGGCACTGCCGCCAGGCACGCTCAGAGGTGGAGGTACAAGCGAACACCAAACTCCCACCTTCTCAAACGTGCGTGTTTCGAACCAAGTCCTGGATTGTACAATTTAAGTTAAACAAAATAAAAATAAAATGCTAAATAAAAGCCTGACGACCCAATAAATTTTTCCAAGGCTTCTGAGGACTTCAGCTCTGGTGAACAGCCACACACAGTGGCCATTTTTGGGTATGGTCATGGCATATAAAACCATACCTCTACCACTAAGACGTTTTTCCCATTGTTAAGAAAGTAAAGGGACTACTTTTTAACCTCACTAACGCTGTTGGCATAGGCTGCTATTAAATCTGCACAAAGGGGGCAGAGGCAGGACTTGCATTTGAATTGATAACCTCATTGTACATGAGCACTATATTCAGGGCAAACATCTGCAGTGCTGAAGCTGATGCCTCTTCTACCTGGAGGTGAGGACTGCCTGTCTGCGTTTGAGGAGCTTCTCAGTTTGTCTCATTGATTGTTTAAAAATGAGCGAGCTGGCGGCTGAAATCACAGACCGACTTGCCCCTCTTCATGCAATTCCTACTGAGCCTTTGTAAATGGTTTAACTTTCCAAGGCTGCAAGGGGGCATGGGGGGAGTCAAAGTTGCAGTGAAATTGCTCCTCGAAGGCACTTCCCCTGCAGTCAGATCTGGCAAAACAACTTCAAAATCTCTAATTGTTCTCCTTGCCCAACCTATTTCAGTGCTGCACTAACTTAAAGCCTATTTATTTTTTATTTCATGTACTTTTGGAAATCATCCCAAAAGGTAAGTTCTAAGTAACCATACTTGTCAAAATCGCATATTATGAATTCTTTACAGATCAGTTTGATGAAATATGCTCCCTGGTAATACTTTCTGTTCAGTTTTTTAAAATGCACTCCATATACATTTTATAAATGTTTGGGTTTATTCCTGCCTGCCCCCCCCCCCAACCCCAAGAATGCCCTTAAACTTCTGTCCATTGATTGTGACAGTATCAATTTGTAAAGGTCAATAGAAAGCTTCTCTGACAGCTGAACTCAGAAAGCGATTTTTAAATGAGCTGTTTTTCTTCCTCTACAGAGCAAGACGCCAACAAAATCAAAACACAAGGTCTTTATTTCACTGGCCTGACCAGTGGCTTTGATAGGCTTTGAATCTCTGATGGCCGCTGAACACTCCTTGGATATCTGAGCTTGTTTGATGGTCTTAAAAAATAACAACATGTGAAAAAGCAGGTTGATGAAGAGAAAAAGAAGAGAAGGGAAAAGAGAAAGGTTTATGAAAGGAACATTAATTTGCTGGCCCTCTGAAAACCTCTGCAGACCTTGGGTAACAGAGCTCCCAGGGATCGCCACACAAATGTCACCGCTGTGTGGATTTGGCCTTATGCATCCTTTCATCATACATGAATTATCTGCATTTTGCACTTAAAAAAAAACAAAACAAAAAACCACAACCAGCTGGCTAGTCAAGAAACAGACTATGCCAACTTAATTTGATGCTTGGTTCAGATTTGTATTGAGAGAACAGTGTATTTTGTTTGGCATTGTGATCAAAAGCCTCTTCAAAAGGCTTCTGCCCTTTCCCCCCATCCCACAGTTTACTGAACATCTCAAATTCATAACCATTGAAAGTAGGGCTGCACAATTTATGACACATGAAGAAAATCTGCCATAAATCAAAGAAAACAGTTATATAAATGAACATAAAAGTGCAGGGAAATGTCACAAGGTAGCAATAAAGTACCTCCCAAATGGTAAATCCCAGGAGCAGAAGCACCGTTAGTTTTGAATCCTCCACTCAGCAACTGCAGGACTGGTTTATCACTGGAGTAATCAGTACTGGAGCTTGCCTCCCTTAATAACTGTGGATTCAGGCAAAACTGCACACCCATGGCAGGGAATCAGGGAAGGCAGGAGGAAGCAAAGACAGCGAATGCACGTCTGCGCTCGCACCATCACACAAAACGGTCGTAAGTAACACTGCGATCCCGTGGGTTTTCTCCTGCTGCTATCTCTACGTGGAACACAGGAGCACATCACATGTAGGTTTTCCCACATATATACACACATACATAAAAATATATATAAAAAAATACGGTTGGTCTTTTTGGAGCCTGCATGGCTATTTTCTTGGCCCTTTCTCACTAAAATACAGGAACTGTGGAGGGCTGATTCTTGTTTTACCTGCAAGAGAGATGTCCACCCCAGGGCGGCCAGCCAGGTCTCCTCTGCAGACATTGCAAAGGAAGTTGCTTTAGCAAAAAGAGAGCAATGCAGAATGGGCACAGACCTTGCCTGGGGAACCAACTGCCCAAACCCACTGGCCAGGCCTCCCCCGGGGATCAAGGAGGCTATGGCAATACGGCACTCCTGGAAGGAAGTTGTAAGAGACTCTGAAAGAGCAGGGTGAGGGGTTTAATGATGCAAATGGCCATAAAGCCTTCCACTGGCTTCCAAGGCCCCAGCTCAGCCTGCCAGCTGGTATTTGGTCATTTTTCTGCAAACGCTACCAGCAGAACAACAGACACGTACCAGCAAAATGCCAAGGAATTTGTTGGGATGAAGGAATGGTAATGCCTTGTAAAATACTGGAGCTGCCCCGGGAAGAGCGGTGACAACACCAGGAGTATCCAGATTAAAGCTTCAGGCAGTAACATACAGAGAGGATGGCAGGAGAAAATCACTCTGAGACTGAGCATGGTACAGAAGACTCCCGCCCCAAACACTTGTGATCCTTCCTCCAAAAGATTCCCTTTCCATGCTGCTTGCTCCAGCAAGGCTACAGGTAAGCAATCCAGAGCAACCACCAGCCTGTGTCCTTGGTCTTATGTCTGTACACAAGCGATTCCCTGACCCTTTGCAACTCAAAATTCCCAAGACTATTCCTGACCTCTTAAGAAGACATTTACGTGCACCTTTCTCCTGCAAATGGTAACCATTAGCTCACTGTTAAAATAACCGTGTCCTAGTGATGTGCCAAAATAATCTGTTTTCTGGTTCTTAACCCAAGGCAAGGGGAACAAAAGGAAAAGACACAGCAGATGGCTCACTGCTTTTTTTGAAGATGCAAATGACATATTTCCACAGACCAAAAGCAGCTTCACATTCCTGCCTCTCACAAAAAGGTAACAGTGTTTCTGCCCGAAGACCTCACCCCCCACCTGATATTATTTTCATAAACAAACACCGAGAAAGGTGGATGAATGACAGGTGCCTCGCTCCTCATCACTGGGTAGAAAGCAACAGGCACATGATTAGCAGTCTCATTAAGAAGAAAAGGCCAAGAAGCAATTTTCCAACGCAAGGCCTCTGCAAGGAGGCTGCTCCCGGGGTCCCCGTTTCATTAATACCTTCCTCTTGCTCACTCCACTTGGATAACCCAGTTCAGTTGAACCTGGGAAATGGGAGGGAGGCAGGAAGAGGAGCCCCAACAGGGGGCACAGGGCACCCGGCATGTGATCCCAGCCAAACCTTGTGCTGGGGGCTTTGGCCACGGCCGCGTGCTTAAGTGATGCAGGAGCACGTGCAGCCGGAGCAGCTCAGTGCAAATTTACCCGTTGCAAAACGTCCTTGAAGCTGCCTGCCTGCGACGGGTAAATGGCAGTGAAGGTCAGTGAAGCTAATTTAATGGTAACGAGCCTGGCTCTGCACCGCTTACTGATATAGTGGCCCCGTCCTTAAAACGCCCACATCCACCCCAAAACCATCTCACAGGGCACACAGAAGTTCCCAGGACTCCCTTGTTTTCCTTTCTTAATATTGTGCTTACTAAATGCATTCACTTTTTATTACAACCACCAAAAAAAAAAAAAACCAAAACCACAACCCAGCTAGGACTGCTAGGAACAGCTTAATTAATAACAATTAGCCGCAGCACAATTGTGATTCAGGTGACGTTTTGGAGCATGAAGGAGAAACTTGACACTTTTGCTTGTGTGCACGGACATAAGAAATTCCAGGCAAAGTTAATGGAAACTGAGCGGGTGAGCGACGCCGAAATTCAAATGTACTGTAAAATTACTAAATTATTTCAATGTCACAGGAAGGTGTCGCGCTACTTGCAGGATTATTAGCCCTTGCAGAGTTTTAAAAATATTTGGTCAAACACCTCAAGAGGACATCACTGGGATACTATAAAATCACTGGGATAATACAAACTATTTTCATATTTTAGAAGGGGAGGGACAAAAAAAAAAAAAAAAATCCCTGTTTACAGCAAAGGGGAGGCGACAGCCCTGAAAAGACTCCTGACGGGGTGAGATATCAGCAGATCGGGGGGCATGTGGGGTGCCAGCCCCACATTCCCCAAAGCCACCCGGTCCCTGCCTGGCAGCAGATGCCCCAGAGGGGACCTGGCAGTCCCCTCCTCGTCGAGGAGAAGGGGAAGGACACTTTATGAAATTGCGGTTGTCTAAAGCGGTCGAAACACCTGCCAGTCACGGCGGATTCATTGGCCGCGCTCCCCACAAGGGGGGCTGCATCTGAGTGCCTCTGCCTTAATTAGTGTCACTGCAGTCAGATGCAATTTATGTTTAAATATACATGGGGAATATGAAGACAGTCCCAATGACTACTTTCAAACAAGAGGAGAAAGGTGGAGGCTTTAAAGCTTTCTGGTGGAAAGTTCTTAGCTGGAGAATGAGTGGACCCTGCTATTAACAGAGTATTTCCTGGCTACTGGAGGGGCAGCAATGCCTGGCTTCATCTCATTAAAAATAAACAAAACAAAACAAAAAAAAGGATGAAGTGACCCTACAGGATCAAGTTTTGAAAGCATGAAAAAGCATAGAAACGTGCATCCAGTTTGCATGCTAAATGTGAGCACACAAAGGGCATTTGTGCAAGGCAAGCTATGCAGCTCCAGGTATGCCTGTGAAATTTGGCGTGAAAACTGTGCACACGTGCATAGGCTAGTTTTCACAAGGCTTCTTGTAGCTTTGCATAGGGCCATCATCCTGATCTCAGGGAAATAAATGTCCTGTATGGATCAGTAAAGTACATGTATTCTCTGGCAAAAGAGGACATACCATAGCCATCTTGCAGGCAGAGGGAATTCCAGGTGGCAATGCCTGGACAGGAGGGAATATGTTTGGGAGTTGTTGTGATACTGCAGCTAGAAAACCAAGTTTTTCAGGCTCTTTACCAACATTAAAAATGGCATTTTCTAAAGTCGACAGACCAAGAACATGGGGACTAAATCTGGAAATGAAAGAGGGTGGCTCTTGCCCCAAAGCTGTGCAACAAATCCTACCTCAGCAGAGGCTTCCTCCCGGGGGAAAGCTACCACATACACATTCCTTAAAATTTAGAAAATATACACCATATTTTTGTAAAAATGTGTCTCCATGTGTGAAAACTGTACCAGGGCTTCTGCCAGAGCCTTCAGATAGATGGGCCAAAAATATGTCTGCCAACAGCACGAATCCATCCTACTTGTCCCCAGCATCACCACCCAAGAGCACACAGCTGGTTCAACATCACCAGCACTAGCTAATGCTCAGCAGCCAAGGAAATAGAGAGCACCACATCATGAACTTACCACCTTATCTCCGCACCTCCTTTTGTCACATGCAGCTAGAACGTGGCATTAGGTTTTTATTTTGTTAGGTCTCTGCAAGATCCCTTATTTTACCATGACAAATTCCCATGGAACTTAAGTTTGACAAAATACATCATCAAGAGAACTGGCTGGGCACCAGTCTCCTTTGCCCTGGCATTACTGGATAAAAAAAAAAAAAAAGAAAAAACAAAACAACAGCGTTTGATAAACAGCTTTGGATCCTATTGTGTTACCAATATGAGGCTGAAAGGTCTGTGGCGCTCCATACCCAAGGAAAGAAGACAGACTCCTCAAACCCAGACCAAGGCCTTCTCCGAACATATTACTTCCATGGCTGTGGTCATTAATGCAGGTAATACTCCTGCTTAAGAAAAGCAGCACTTTTGGTTTAGGTACCTTGCTTGTCCTCAAACGTGCTCCTTCCCCAGGAAAGTAAGGCTGGGCTTGAACCTAAAACTAATTGCCCCTGTAGGTTTAGTCATTAATGCAACAAACCTAAGTACAAAGTCAGGTTTAATACTTGCTTAGTTTTAGCCTCACGTGCTTCTTCCCAACAGAGATTACAACCATTTGTCATTTAAAATACGGTGGCCCTACCCCTCGTGAAAGGTTGCAGAAATCACCCAATACAGACCCCATCATGCTCTGCAAATTTGCCGTCACGGAACTACAAGCACTTGCTGAAATTAATGGTTCTCTATTACCCTTGCCTCTAGATGAAAGGAGGCAAATCTCTTCCCCTGAGCTTGGAAACAGTGGTAAGCACGACCCAGAAAAATACAGGGCCTGGCAAAGCCACGTGAGAGTAGGACCCCAGCCCGGTGGTGCACAGGGTGCAACCGGCTCACCTGGGAACAGGATACTCATCCCCTGCCTCAGGGGAAAACACCTCCCTAAGTTAGACACGTACTGCACTGAATCCTTCCTCTCCCTCTCCCCTTTGCTCCCGCTAGCACTATATGATTAATATCACATCAAATTTGTCTTTGTACGATATCCCACCGATCTTTCTTTGTGTAATGTTCACTTTATATCAGGTGACAGTTTTAGTGATTCCTCCTTTATTTGCATGTCCCCTTGAAGAAGCTTCATTTCTCCTTCTAATCAAGTCATTAATTTTCACGAAAATCATTCCTACCCTGAGATGGCTAGATTCTAATTTGTCTCTGTCACACAAATGACAAGTATCACCTCATTGCCATGCTGTGATGTTCCTCCACATACCTGTATTTGGGTAGGAAAAGCACCAAGATTATTTTTCCACAGCCATAACTACTTTTCTCCATGGCAGTTTGATTCTATCATGATCCTTCCTTCAGGTACTTTGTAGTAATATTATACAGCTGCTTGCTTTTTATTTCAAAGCAGATCTTGTTCATGATTTTTTTTGTAATGGGAGAAGTGGAAATGACGGTGTCAAAATTACTTTTCCTTTTTATCTTCTCCGCATCCTGTTTACCAACAGTGCTGCCCACCTGGGATGTCAGTGTACACCCCCCTGCTGTCAGATTGATGCATCGTTCTGAAACCTCTTCCCCTTCTGGAGTGCTGTCAGCACATGGATTTTAACATGCTTTAGTCACACACACAGCCCTGTAACAAAAGCTGAATGCATCACAGTAAAACAGAGTTTATGCAATCTGAAATCCCACCTGGGCAGCTCCTCCCTTTCCTAGTCTTCTTCCAATTACATCCCTTACTCCTCCTATATATATATATATATATTTTTTTTTTTTTATCCAAAACTGTCCTCCCTAATTCCAGGCCACCAGTCAGGAGAATCATAAAACGCCTTCAGGAGAGCTAACATGAATTGTGGCTGTAATGGGGGACTGTACAGTTTGCAACTCATTTCCTTTGGCACCTGCCTTTTATTATCAAAACAGCAAAACTACTGATGACATCGCTGATTTACTACAGCACTTACACATCTCAATCTTGAACGTACTAGGAATATGCGGCAGAGAAATCAAAGACTGGAAAGTCAGAGTTGCTAGACTCCCGTACCTGCATCATGGCCACTGGACCATCCTTTCTGTCGTTGTGCTTACTGTACCACCTTGCGAAAAATGCCATGAAAAATGATGGAAAAGTGGAATTATTCAGAGAGGATATGAAGACCTTACAAGGTTTGGGTTTTGGGTTTTTTTATTGTCAGTTCAGCAGATAATTTCCACCGATGAGCCTGGATTACCTGGTTATATATTCACACAGTGCCCAGAGTTCACACTCTTTCTATACGCTGATACTGAGGACAGCACTCCAGGGAGAGGGTTATTCACCAGAGCAGTCGCCTGGTCCTTGCCCTCAAAGTTTTTTGTGGCAATGCTTCTCCTTCCTTACCTGGCCTTCTCCCTTAACACCTTTCCTTCTGCCCCTCCTCTCCAAGTGATGCCTCAGCACGGGGTCCGTCTGCATCCTCCGCACAGCCCTCATCTGCAAGGCCACTCTGCTCACACATCTCCTAAAAGCCCCCATCTCCTCTCACATTGAGCCAAAACCACTCCAGTTAACCAAGAGAAACCTGTTAAACAACAGCAACTGACCCAACACATCCGAACTACGCAGCACTGTCGAGTGGGAGCACTCTGCCAGCAACCCCACTCCTTCAGAGGGGAATTCAAATACCATATGCTGGGGGCTAATTTTAGTGCTGGCAGGAGCAAACTCCGAGGCACCAATTCAGCAAATTACAGAAGTGCATATTCAATTGCAAGTGTTCAAGACTCAGTTGATAGGAGCGAACAAACTGTGCCTGACAGGACTGATTTTGTGCAATACCATCTCCCACCCTCTCCCGCTCCCGTAGGCTGTTATTATGTTGTGTGCAAACATTGGTCACGTTTTTCCAATCTTCTAATTGCACAAATCACTTAAATTCTCAACCATAAAAACGCAAAGTAGCAACCATAAAAAGGCAAAGTAGCGGAGGGTTTCCTAACATGTTTCATCGTTGCTGAAAAAATCAGAGTAGATCAAATGAACCCCTGTATTTGAATACCACTGCAAACGCCAACCTCAGGAAAGAATTTTTTTTTTTTTTTTAACTCAGAATTAAACTGACAACAAAGGTTGTGGTTTGCATTTCTGCTGTGAAATCCTCCAAATGCATTTCAGTGTTTGGTTTGAGATACAACACAGTAGATGTGAAGCATGTGCGCAGGGGGAAAACACATGTACTTTTTAATCATTCTGAAATAAAACCTCTACAAGTGACAGCTCGCAGAACAGCAGAAAAGAACCTATTTCTGGATCTGGAGGTAACACTGTTATTTGTAAAGGTTCAGTTGGCCTTGAAAAAAAGTAAATGTATGAACTTCTGAAAATCTCTTTTTTCCCAGATGGGAGAAATTGTTACAATTCTTATAAAGTCTTGTAAGAAATAATGTGAAACAATACCGAGCAACACTACCCGGCAAAAATTCAGATTCATTTTGTATGATGGATTTATCTTGTTGGTCCCCAGACTAAAAACTTTTCATTCAGTTCTAATTTACTCAGCCAGGCTCCTGATTTTATAGACACGCAGCAAACTCGACACAGATAAATCACCTTGCAAAGAGCAGACCTAGAGTACAAGCAGACATTAAGCCTTTGCTCTGGTGTACAAGCACACAGGAAGAGAGATTTCCATGTTTTCCGGGCCATTGCATTTAACAGAAAAAAACGTTTAACTGAAAACTCAGACATTTTCTCTTTCTTTTCCATCAGACCACTGTTATTCCTAGATCACTTGATTCTAAAAGACCCTATAACTTCGGGGAAATCACCTCTGGTAACACTTTTTTTTTTTTTTTCATTTTAGGTGTATTCTGGGTGTAACATTATCTCCTGACTGTATTTTGCCTTCATTCTTCAGGCATATGGCTACAGATTACTGTGACCTTACGCTGTGCGTCAATGGAGAATCGCTGTCTGAGCAGGCATGTGTGTCAGAAGACAGCATCTCTCCCAGGACCAAATTTTGCATTGAATTCAAGCCCTCTCCCCAGATGGCTCACGCTTGTCCCTACACTGCTCAAATCCATCTCTGCTCCTGGACTGACCTCAGTGGATCCCCAATCTGAAGCGCCCCAAATTGAAGAGGTCTCCAAAAAACTAAAGGAGAGAGAAAGCTACTGCAAAGGGGAGACTCACAGATCCAAAATCATTATCTGGAAAAGAGTTCAGAGCGACAGACATGGGATTCTCAATACCAAGTAATCAAAGACATGGGATCTGCCAAACCAAGGAGGAAAATAAAAAACAGTGGAGGAATACCCCAAAAGAAAGCAAGCAAGATGGCAACATGGCTTTAAGGTCAGGAAGGTATAAGCCAACACTGAGTCTGAAATAAAAGCATTTTTGTTACTGTTTTTGAAGCCTTTTATTCAGTGGCCTGGCAATCAGTAAGAGCAACAGCGTTTCTTTTCTTATTTTAAACAGCATCAACTACATTACCCTCCCTGTAAGAATTCACTCGTAATTTTAAAACTTCCAAGTCTTTCTTTGGGTACTTAAGGAGCAGTCAGGCATTTAATCACTGCCTGGATTTCAGGCAGTGCAAAGAGCTGTCCCCCACAGATTGAAGCATGGTTCATCTGAAAATTCATTTTGACAGAAAGCAGGCCAAAATATGGATTTTTAGGTCCTATATTTAAAATATCTGCCTCAGTGTCAGATCTTAATGAGTTATACAGGTACAAGCATTTTCCAAATGTGATGGAAAATCCCAGCGAAAGGAAGGAGACCTTTGTGAGAATTTGGGGGCCAACCCTTTCCTGAAATTAAAAAAAAACCCAAACCTTAAAACAATAAGTCTTACTCCCTTTTAGGGAGGAGACAGAATGAGGTAAATGCCTGAAAATGTTCCATTTGCTGAAACTAGTGGAAAAAAAGAAAAAGAAAAAAATCCAAAACACATCACTCAAAAAAACACTCCCTGATTAAAATACACAGCACCTTGTGTTCAGGTCTGCAAGACATTTCTTGAGGATTAATGTTAGATTTTATTTTGTGTCATGTGAATTCCCTGCTGTATACCATATGCATAGCATTGTCACAGACATCAGATAAGTAGGATCCCCTCTATCTTATTTCAACTTCAGTTTGTCTGGTGAGTGGATAGAATAAGCAGTTTTTCCTCCACTGAGGATAATAATAGGAAGAATACAAAAATTTTCATCTTTGCTTGTGTCTGCATTTATGGTTTTTTACTTGCTTTTGGGATCCCACAGCAGTAACGTTCCCCAAGATTAAGTTGCAAGCCCTTTGTTGTCGGTCATGATTGATTTTTAACTCCACCCACACCCTAAAGCTGCTGCTTTTATATTTTCTTCTCTTGTTCAGTAGAAGTTGTCTGGGGGAGAGAAGGAGGACGGGGCTGGATTGAGATCGATCATCTCACAGCGGCATTTGAAGATTCAAGCTGTGCCTTACCGCCAGGTACAGGGAGGATGCAGCGGCGGCAGACATCAGTGGGGGCTACCTGTTTGGCTATTGAGTTTCCAAGGGTTTAAAATGGCTTCTTAGCACTAGTCATTAGCAGAACAGGTATCCTCCACTGCAGTCCCTCTGGAGTCAAATAAAACCAACATCTCAAAGAGAGATGTAACAGCACCTGCCAACTTTCACCTGTTTAGGAGGGGATGCAGTAAGGAAGAAACAATTGTGACTGCTTTATTCCTCAGACAAGGTTACCAAAATGATTTGGGGGTGCTGACGATGTTAGTATGATTTTTTGGCTTTAAAGGAAGACTGGACACCAAATATGCTCAAATTAGGTAGTAGGTTTTTCAAGACTTGTTCCCAAACTGAAAATGCACATTCTTTTCTGTGTTTCCAATTAGAGGGAGAAAAGATCTTTGTCATTTAGTACTTGTGCAAGTCCACTGAAGTCACTAGGAATGGAGCAATGACTAAAGCCAAACACTTTGAAGTGTTTTGTCGAACTGGGTCATAGACCTTTGACCATAAGTCACTCAGAGGTGAGCTTCCTGTGCCAGATACTGCTGGGAATCTAAAGGCAGATGGACTGAGAACAAGAAGAATATGAAGTGCATAAAAACTTTCTACTATCAGTTAGCTTCAGATTGTTTCCTAGTAAATCACAGCTCCCACTGCCTGTCCTGTAACTTCATTAAGCAAGAGGCTACATCTAGCTGGAAGATGTCCATACTGAACTGCCAGATTCAGGGTTTCAACACTAGTTTTGAATAAACTGCACATCTTCCAAACACTGTATGTTAAAACAAACCACTCCAGTACTGCTTAGAGTCAAGGATATCATTTACAGTCAGCAATAATAATTCTATAGCCTCCAAGTCAGAGACATGAGGAAATAATATCTTGCTCATCTCTGTATCAAGGACAGAAGTCGATTTGTTCTGGAACAACATGTATTTTCACTTTGTGAACGTAACAAAGGTGAGTACCCTTGAACCACCATGAGCAAAGCCCTTCCGTTTTGAAATTTAGATTCAGACAAAAACTAAAGTGCAAGATTGCTATATCTTCTGAACAATCCTAAAGTTCAAGCTTAGTTTTATAAGGTATGAATGTCTCAGCCTGCGGCTCCTTAAGCTGGTACCTTGGTGAAATGAAGGAGACAGAGGCACTCAGCACTAAGGTTAAAAAGGCCATTTGAGTGGACACAGAAGTACACAGAAACCAATAAGACAAGCAAAAGCAGGGAATTTTGCAGCAAAATAACTCTAAGGAAACTTTTCATCACAGAATCAGAAGAGCAGGTCTAGGAGAGGTCCTGGAAGGTCACAGAGCCCTTCCCTCTGCCCAGCTGCATAATCCTCCCCAATATAATTTAAAATTCTCTGTGTACTCTCACATGCTACTAAAGACCAAGATGACTATTGGATATAGTTCATTATATGGCCATACAACACTGAGTTCACTGTTAAAATGAACATATATGCCCATGTGTCTCTGCTACGATCCTGCCACCTTTTGCTTCGCCATCTAATTTGCCCCTATTTACTTGTTGCTGTGCTAATTGCTATGCTGCAGGATCTCAAGGCCTTGGACTATCTTTACATTGCTTGTATAGCACCTGTGACACCTATTCCCTCAATCAGTTCTTTAATGTACCATAGTATATGACAATAAGAGGAATGGTAACGAAACTAATTCTCTTCCTTCTGTAAACGTGAAGGAGAACACGCTGCTTGTTCTTCCCCATCCCACCTACATGGCTTTTCCACAGCTGACAGTGTGAAAGGAACTTTCTCCAGCTTCTCCGATCACTGGGTTTTGTAAAGGTGACTCATTACTGCAAATCACAGGCAGCAGCTAAGGACAAAAGGTGTCACACGCTTTGCACTTATGGTGCACGTCAACACTGCTCACCTCTTTGCAGCAATCCCAACCGAACGCTCAGCATGGCAATCTCTACTACAGGGTCAAGACCAGCTCCTCACTTGAGGTCAGTAATAGTAGCAGATGAGCACCTGGCTATCTACCCAGCCCTACATGACCAAATGCAGCCCTCTATTTTGATGTTATCTGGGGTCCATAACAATATGCAAGGACAGTTTTGTGGTCCAAAATAATGCAGAACAAACTCCCTCCTTCCTTCCTATTTCAAAATAGTTTAGATTTGTTAATAGCTTCAGACCCACACTACTTAAAATCCTTATCTGCCATTCAGTGACAGTCCCATCCACAATCACCACTGGGGTTTATCCAAGGGGAGTGCAGCCTCCCCAACAGCTCATCTGATTAAAACCAGAAAACTTAATCCCAGGTACATAACACTTGGGTGAAAGTAGGGATCACCAAGATATCTCAGCATAGCTGCATTTGCCCCCCAGTGCAACCTGGTGCGACATTATCACAGCTAATACGTTAAATTCTTCCATGCCAGGTCAGGAGTTTTCCAGGCTGGAACCTTTTTGGGGAGTAAGAGGTGCAGGGGAGTCTTGCAGTTGACATTCGCTGGCATTTACCCAAACCACCTCTATTTATCATTCACTGATGCAAAGAAAAACAACCCAAATCATCTCTATTGAGTAGTCACTGAGCTAGAGGAAAGCAAACACACCACAAAAATAAGTGACAGGCTACATCTGAGCAAGTAACTCTGAGACAAAGGATGCAAAGGCATTACTGGGAGAGCCTCTGGGAACTCCGACCGCTGCTGGGAGGAGCCAGCCTCTAGCCTGCAACACGTCCATAAACAGAGAAGATGAAGGCTTTGCTCTGACCAACGCGAACACGAGTGGCTGTACCTGCCCGTGCGCATGGCAGCAGGTGGAGAAGGGGAGCAGCGCAGCTGGGAGGGCACAAAGGCATCTGAAGCCTTTCCCAGATAGCCAGGGAGATAAAAGACGACAACTACAAAGCACACAGCCTGAACAGTGAAGGTTAAATATGGGCTCCCACTGCCATTATTTATCCCCTGAAACAGCTGGGAAACTTCCGAAGTAGTTAATATATCACAGGAGTGGAGGAAGCAAGACCGACTGTATAAACACACCTCGGGGCCTGCTACTGTTCCCATTAACTGCCTGTCTCCGAAAAGGTCGCCTATTAGACAGCCTCCTGCTGCAGCCGCTCTGATTGAACACTGCAGGTAGAGCAGGGAATTAGAGGGAAACACATCTCTAAAGATGACTCGCAAGAGGTTTTCTGGGGAAACAACATTTACGTGGCAATTTTGGGAGGGGCTGGGGCCACTCACACACTCGAGCCCCCATTCTCCACCTGTCCCCCCTGCAAAGCTGCCTCTGTCACATCAGCTCTCGTGCACAGAGATGCAGAAGAGGATACAGTTGCGCACTAAACGGGGGGTAAAAATGCCAGCCTATTCCAGTAAGGTTCAAGCTGCAAAAGGCAACATGGATGAAATCAAATGGAAAGGACCACATTTGAGATCGCACAGGACGCAGTTGAACATGAAAAATTACCAAGGGCTGATCTCCTAGGGGCCATAATATGTCAGGGGAAAAGTGTGCCAAGGCTAGAAGGCTATTAAAAAAAGTTTTATGGATGTAAGAATCTGAGACAGCTGAAATACCTTTTCTTGATGTTACCATCATCCTGCCTACAACGAAAGAGGGGCAAAGCTGCAGAGCATGTTTCAGTTCAGCTTTGCACCAGATGAGGGGTAACACTCCTGCATGCTGGAGCTGTGAACTCAAACACAGAAGCAAGCTAAGGTGAACTAGTGAGTTGTATGTCCCTTGGGGAGGAAGTCTGGTAAGATTATTGAAAACTGTCTATTTTATCATATCATAGCCTACAGGAGGCATCTCGTGTCAGCAAAAACATCTGTCCCAATCTCACTTTTTTTTTTTTTGCACCCCAAGTACCATAATCTTTTTGTTGAGTAGTTTGAGAACAAGTGAGTCCATAACCTCACTTGACCAAAGCTCTTTATAGAGACAAAATGCATGATGGTAACCTATTTAAGAGAAGTAAAAGCAAATACCATGATGTCTGGAGATGCTAGAGCTGTATGTCTGTCCAGCCCCTTGCCCTGGGCAGCTCCCAAGCAGCACAAATCACACAGCCTTAAGCCGGTGGGTCTGTATCCACACCAGCTCTCTTGAGGGAAAAATCAGCAAATTGACTTGCCCAGGACAAATGCCTGAAACAATTCCAGCTACAAGGAAAATGCTATGGCAAAGTTCAAAGCACCTGAACTGAGCAGAAACACTCCTGCAACCGTAACCATCACTGTCACTGTTATTTTCAGGAACAAAATGCAATGCAAATAGTAATATAACCCATCACAATTAGGGTATGTCAGACAGATGCCTTTGAAATGAAGGAACGGTGATAATTACAGTGTATAAGCAAAAAATTTGGTTTTACTGTTCAGAAATCTTCTTCCCTTTTATATGGGGGAATGTAGCATCTGCTACTAATATAATGCACCAATAATTGAGGCATATAGTGTATACTCATGGGAACCATAAGGCTGTTTTATTTATTCTTGGCCAACTGCAAAGATAAACAGATTTCACCGAAAACGGTACATATGGAATCCTATCTTCATGGAGAGCCTATATATTTCTGCAGGGAGGCAAGTACAGAAACACAATAGAGTCTCAATTGTGAATGCTAATGAAACTAGCAGAAAATGAGGTAGTACCATCAAGTTTGACCTTGAATCCTCCCCTCTGTGTGGAGGAGTGGCATCCAGGTTAGCCAAGTACCTGCAGAGGGAATGGTTTTAAGACTTCGTAGGAGCCCAAGCTCACTGAAATAAAAATCAATCTGCAAAGTCCAAAACTACTGTAGGCGTCTGCTTGAAACGCCAGCAGAGGGGTCTAGATTAAGGGTATTTAAACAAAGAGTGAATACAACTCCCATTCCCTGCCACAATGCCTTGTGCACAAACAGTATGTTCTTACACTGCTTGACTCTTACTACAGATGACTCAGGAAAAAAAGCTGCAAAAAGATATTAAAATAAATATACACACACACGAATAAATGCAAGTTCATAAAGCCTGGCAGGTGGTCAGTACCACAGACAACTAGTCAGCACTCATCCACAAATTTATCTTGCACACAGGTGTTTCATTGTGGATTTGACAGCCAGCCAAAAGTGGACATATCTGGGGGGATCCCTCACAGTTGTTGTACAGGGAGACTGAAAGGGAGAGCTCTCCATGTTAACCTGCGCTCATTACAATAATCCTCCTTCCTAACAGCTTTAGCATTGCAGCCAGACCTCTCACTTTGCTCTCTTGAAACATGGTTATAAACAAATCAGTCTGCCAAGGTGCACAGATCTTTCAGAAAATAACCCTAAAACAGCATTTGCTCTTTCTCTTCTCTCTAAATGCTGCTGTCTTCATCCTTCAGGGAGACCTGAAGACAATGACAGGAACTCCATCAAGTCCAGCCTTCTGATTAACTCCAGCATGTAACATTTAGCTTCTGGTGCAGTTTGTAAGCAGAGAGGAAAATGACGACTTTGTCTAGAAAGATGCTAGATGAAAAAGTCCTAAAAACAACATTTCCATTGACTCCATAAAAGAGCTGTTTGGCTTTGCACAATCTCGAACTCCACTGAGTGCTGTGAATTGAAATCTGTGGTAGAAGCTTTCCAAGTACACACAGGAGAATATCCATTTCTCTTCCTCGGGTTGTAAGAAAAAGATATATATCAGCTTGAAGAAGAAGAAACTGCATCTGCTTATGAACAAGTACAGATTACAAACAAGTTTTTTGTTTTGGTTTGTTTTTTTCAAAACCTAACCTAGTAACTCACCTTCTGTCACCAACTAGCTGAATAAGCACCAACTCATGTCTCCAAAAAATGCTCCTCGGCTCATTGGAATGATCTCAAAATGATTTTATTACCCTGTAGTGACTCTTAAAAAAACTTTAAAATGGTTACTGAGGACTGTGCCTGAAGTGAGAGGCAGTCTTTCCCAACTCACATGTTACTCAGGCTATGTATAGCCGGACCTAATCTGCCTTCACACCTACAGGTTTCTGACACAGACATCCTGTATCTCCAAGACAAACACACAACCCTATTTAAACACTTCTGTTCCTGACATCTTCCAATGATGAAGATCCCACAATCTCTCCAGTTAATCTATTGCAATGCTTTGCCATCCTCAGCGTTAGAAAGATCCCCCCTAATAACTAACTTCTGTCCTTCTTGCTGGTATTTAAGACCATTACTCATCCAGCGTCCTTCTCTGCAGCATCGTTTTATACACATGACACTAGCTACCCCCCTCTGCCCCAGGTCTTTTCTACACCAAACTTTACATCCTTCTTCCCCTTTTTCTTTCAGTCTACCCAAAGCTGGGTGCAATGCTACAGCGAGGGGTGACTTCACATCCCCTCATGAGATACTCTGTTTATAACACCAAATATGTCGCTAGCTTTCCTTGCAGGAGCTCATGCCTAGCTTTTGCCCTACGATCCCCCCTAACCTCCATATTAATAATGGCTATTACAGGGAAGGAAATTCCTTGCTTTTGCATCCATTCCAACACAGCGTGCTATATGTTTTATAGCAAGGTCCTGCCACACACAGGATTAGGCTCCAATTCTGAAATTTGCTCTATATAATGGCTTTTAGGTCTGAATACATTTGCAGTAGCAGTACCTGAATGAACCACTTCCATTAATACAGGAAAAACAGAAGATAAAGAGTTTACTGAATCTTCCCCCCCCCGTGAGTGCTTCAAAAAATGAGTTCAAGCTACCCGGTTTAGAGATGATGCATTTGTTTCCTCCAGCCTCCCCTAAAAGTCAACAAGCTCCCCCTTGCCCATCAGCTGACAGGCTCCCAGTGCCGGTGAGGGAAGAGAAAGTGGAAAGCAGCAGCGTGGCTGCGGGGGCTCGGCGAGACACGGCTGCCATCACTCGCAGCCGCCGGCCTCCTCTCCTCCGCACCACTCTTGCCTCAGCTCCATCCCTCTACCCCACCACAAGCAGGTCTTATCTGATTTACTGATCTATTACCCATTTATATTAGGAGCTTCTTCAGGACAAAATTGAAGCCTGCGTCTCTATGAAAGGCTATAAAGAAACCCACACACATTCAAGAATCATTACAGGGTGATATTTTACTCTGTTAGCCCATTAAACAACAGATGAAATACCAGGCTACTGAAATCATAGCAGCAGTATGGTTTCTAAGACAGAGCCCTTAAAAGACCACGTACATTTCCTCAGGATTCTCAGAAACTGTATTTTTTTCTTGTATTCCAGAAGCCATCATGTGCAGAAAAGATTTTATCTTATCGCTTGGCAATGGCAAATCTATTTTCAGTAAAGAATGGGTGTTCAGAGGCTACTGGTATCACTCACTACTGCTTGCAAATGTTGGCATTACAACTGTAATTTCTTCTGAGTGGAAGGACGAATTACATTTAGATTAATAACTGAGACTCAAAAAACCTTTGAAATGTATTTACCAAGAGTTAGTTCCAGACTGGGTTTGCAGCTTGGATTTGTTCTCCAGTCCGTGGAGTTGTGCATCAAAGTCTGTCTATGCCGAGGAAGGGCTTCACACTACAGTAGAAATAATTTAATGCAGCCTAATTGTTTCATGGAAGCATATTTAAAATGATGCATAGTTTGTTTCCCAGAAGTCCCTGGAAAATAGCGCAAGATAAATTGCACCACTCTTGTCAATGCAGACCAGGCAGGCCCCACGATCTTCAGTAGCAGTCTCACTTCCACCACCACCACTGCAGGGACTGGTGAGTCCTGGAGCCCACTGTACACTATGCTCATACACCTTGTTGTGCCCCTCAGGACAGGGGGCACTTTGAGCAGCTTAGGGGGACCCACAGAAAACACAGAATTTGTGTAGCCTGTGGAAAACGAAAACAAAAACCAACCAAACAAACAAAAAAGAGCTATTTTGGCTGCAATCAGCCCCAGGTCTCAAAAGATGACTGAATCTCCCTCTGCAGTACATGCCGAGCCTTCAAGAAGCTGTATAGCTCTGCCATGCTTGTAAATCACCCTAACCAAGCATGCTTGGAAATTGCAAATATTTCCCATTGAGGGAAGGACTGGTTACATTTACAGTCGATACAATCCATAAACACATCATGTTCTTCACCAAATTCCTGCCGGAGGTCCTGACGCTTTAGAGAAGCTTTCAAGCTGCTGGTTTTACATCCCAAACAAGGTACCTCCCAGGAATCCTTAAGTATGTCCAGCAAGGATTTATTTAAAGAATTTTTTATACAAGCAACCTTTCTGTATTTCCTCTGTCCCTGCTTCCTGGAGACTTTTGTCTGCTCAGATACATTACAGCAGTTACGTTTCGTGACTGACAATTATCTCATAATGAAAAACAAGTCACAATTAATAAAGCTCAAAACTAATACCTGCTAAACTCATTTAATGATTTAATGAAGTAGGAGAGAGTCTTATGAAAAGATTTTAAAAGCAAGGGACTCAATTTCCAATTAGAGTCAACAATCATTCAAGAGCCTGCAAGCTCCCAGGGTAAGAGATAGGGAAGAAAGGAAGGAGGGAAAAAAAAAAAAAAAAAGGCAAAGATTTTTCCATTGTTTTTCTTTGTTTACTTCTGAAAGGGAAGACTCTGTCCTCTACGCTATTCACGCTGAAGCTGAACTGGCCTCTCCAGGTGGGACAGCATCATCCATCGATTTTAAGGGCTCGACAAAAACACACACCACATTGCCAGGGTTCACAACACTCCCGGCTTGTCACACACATACTTGTGGCACCTGAAAACAGGCACATCAAAACCCAGCCCTTCCAATAAGCACAGCCCAGTAACAATACGACATGTTTCTGAAATGCAGCGAGTGCACTAGACGGAAGTAAAAACAGAAACCAAAAAAGTGCTGCGCCTCTGTTCTGGCAAGGGAACCCTATGGGCATTGGTAGGAGGCGAGCCCTGCCGGTGTGCCCTGCTCCGGCAGCAAGGAGGGGACCGCAGTGAGCTGCTGCAGCATACGGCCAGGCCCACATTCAGAACGATGCACACCAATCTGGTCCCAGTGCAGACACCAGTGTCTGGCCGAGCCTGTGCCCATGTGCAGGATGCCATCCCCACTGCCAGGCTGCAAACGGACATGGCGCTGGGTGGAGGACAGGTACACGTACATCAAGGGGATCAAATGGCATCCCACCAGCTATTAACCCCGACGGCAGGTGCTGAGATGAGCAGATATAGACTCTACAGGAGCAGGAAACACTGTGCTAGCAAGTTGAAGGAAATTAGTACATCGCACATAACTCCAAAGACAATGCAAGTTCAATTTACAAGCATAAATTTGATTCTTGAATGATGATACACCTTTAAATATTTTTGCACTTGACCAGCTCTGCTAATAAGCCTGAAACTAATTTAATGTTGTGCTATTCATTAATCACTGTTATGGAAGAGAAACATTGAATGCACGGGCACCCTGCAGAGGAGTTTTCACAGTGTTAGGCTTTTTACCAAGAAGTATGCCACACCACCTCAAGTACAACAAAAATCCGTAATAATTTCTGAAAAAAAGCAGGACTGAAGGAAAACACCAAACAGCAGACTTTCAAACGACAGACAAGAAAAATGATACTTAGGGAGAGCACTTACCCCATCATCAAAATACCCAAATTTTACAGAAATGACAGACGCCAGTTTGGTTTATAAGGCACTTACAATTTTAGGGAAAAAAAATCCCAGCAACTTCAACGGGCTTTGCCAGAAGCTGACAACTGCAGGGAACAAAGCAGAGGGGAGACAGGGCGCTTGAAGCCAATGGATGTGGGTAAGTCAGATCCAGCTCAGTGCCAAGTTTTCATGCAGAATGGAGTATTTTTTCTTTTTCAACCCATTATACCTATAAGCACAGTCTATCTGGGATACCCCTTTTTCCATCTGCAGTCCTGTCCTGGGTTCAGCTGGGGTAGAGTTAATTTTCACAGGAACCTGGGAGGGGGCACAGCTGGGACAGCTGTCCTGAGCTAGCCAAGGAGCTATTCCATACCATGTGGCATCATGCTCGGTATATAAATGGGGAGCAGGCTGGGGGGGAGTCTCTCTGCTCTCGGTGGTGGAAGTGGCAGAGCATTGGGTTCCAGGTGGTGAGCAGTTGCACTGTGCATCACTCATTTTGTATATTCTATTATTAGCACCATTGTGGTGTTGTAACTTCTCTTTTTGTGTTGTCCCGGTAAACTGTCCTTATCTCAACGCACGAGGTTCCATTTTTTGTTTGGTTTGCTGGGGTTTTTTTACCCTCTTTTCTCCTTTCTGATTCTCCTCTCCATCCCACCGGAGTGGGGCAGGGAGGAGTGAGTGAGCAGCTACGTGGTGTTTTGCTACCAGCGGGGCTGAAACCATGACAAGTACTACCCCTAGTATTTATCTACCTATTTTCCCCTACAAAAATGGTGGCTAAATAGTTCTAATAATTAGGTTTTAACAACTCATTTCTAGACCTGTCAGGTGTCACCTCTCTGACGTCTCCAGCTCTAGTGAGAGTGACAGCTTCCGGCGGGGCTCCAGAAAGCTAACCTAAGGCTGTACACCCATGGGACTCCCCTGTGACTTCAGAGCAGCTAAGGAGCTGAATCCCTCAGTTATCCATGAAACTCTCTACTGCTGGTAGTTCTTTAGGCAAAAAAATCCTACAGTTCATACCCAGGAAACATAAATCTTAAATCCTGGAGGATCCAGAGGAATTGCAGGATTTTACAATGGGTGAAATAATGAATACACAAATTTGCAGGGAGTTGGATCAAATCTCACCTATCATTCCGAATACGTTCATAAACATCTCTCTGTTTACAGTTTATCATCAGGCTTATGCTACTGCTAGCTATGACTTGCATGGCTGTTCCCACCTTCACTCTGAACACAGAACCTGGACCTCACCAGGAGGTAACTGCTCAGTTGGGGGATACGGACACATAGGACAGAGGACCACATAGCACAGGCAGGAACAACCTGCAAGATTGTTAACACTCATTTCTCCTCTCCTTACGATTTTCAGCAGTGACACTCTGCTTTATGTTGCCTCCTTTGACCACTGGCTCCCCCACACTATGGGGACACACGAAGTAGCTGACAGCGATGGCAAACTCTCCACAGAGCAGCTCACAACTGGGAACATGCTCTTCACTTGCCTTATGTCCAGATGAGCTCTCTGCCCATCACAGTATTATACTTATTAACTATCTGTATTATATATATCTCATAAAATGAAAAATCATTCGACATTCCTTCATTTTGAGACTGCTCAAGGTCACCCTGCCTTGAGAGCTGAGAAAATACTGGAAAGTGAAATAGAAATGGCATATACAGTACAAGGTGTTCCCTGTCCCCTCCTGCCTGCCCCCATCCACCTTCTCCCTTAAAAAAAAAAAGAAAATAAAATTTGAAAAGTTCACAACTCCTCTTCATGATGAATACTAGGACTCCAAGCCCAGAAAAAGAACAGGTGAGCCACCTGTGCTCCTGTAGTTATTACCAAGCTGAAGGAATGACAGTGCTTCTTACAGATCTGAGGGTATCAACTGACGATTGAACCGAGCTGTAAATTGCTGAAACTCCATTTACTTTGATGGCTCACGTCTGGCTCAACGATGATTCACACCAGCTCCCATCTTGTCAAGTCACACAGGATCTGTATTTTATTTTTCCTGGACCTACAGGAGTTTCACATACTTAAAAATAAAAATGCTCCCTTGATTTTGGCTGGTGCCATGTATGTACATACAGATCTCCAAGGCAAAGACAGCCTGCTCACAACCATATACAAACCCAACTGTGAAGCTGGAATCACTTTGCCTATTCTGTCCTCTTATATTATTATTATTATTATTTTCACATCCAGTGCTCTCACAAGGGTTTGCAATATAAAGACAGAGCTGCCAGAAAAGCAGGTTTAATCTTTTTCAGTTTGTGGGCTACAGAAATTTCACGGTGAAAGCTTGCAGCCACATACAGAAAACTTACGTCTGTCAACAGCAAACCTCTTTTCTTCCTTGCATTTTATGGACCTCCTTGCAAAAAGCACATAGGCCCCTAAGACAATAGGTCACAACTTAAAAATCCTGTTCTAAAGGGATCTTGAGCTGTTTACAGGGACACTGTCCCTATGTACCGCATACCTGACATAAATTGCTTATGTCAGAATATAAAGCCCCAAATCCCATTTTTCTCTCTGAAACCAGATGTTCTCCAGAAGAAAAGAACTATAAGCAAATTCAAAATCTATTTCCCAAAACCCCCATCAATTTTCTCAGCTGATTCAGAAGCTCAGCTCTAAGTACTACGTTAGATGGTGCCAACATCAGATGTCTTGGACCTCTCAGGCTCCATGGGAGAAATAGTCTCCCCCTACTCAGGCTATGACAAATAAGACTCAAAAGACTTTATATCGCTAAACCACATCCTTATTCTGCATGTAGGATAAAGAGCCACAAAACTATACTTTGCCAGAGGTCAGGCAGAGTCAGAAGGAAACTGTGTCACAGCTCCCTGTTGCAACCAGGAGCATCTTACACTCCCTTTGCCAATGAAGGAGGGCAGGTGTGTTCAGCAAGTGGGAAGTCAAAGGGGCTTTCAGCGCAGCTGTCACTGAACACAGCACATCAGTGCCACAAACCTCACATGCAAGAGATCAGCATCGCAAATACCCTTCCACCATGCGCCAAGCTGCTTGGACAGGGGAACACCGTGATTTTAAACTTCATTGATGCAAAATACAGGTGTAATTTATCTAGTGCTTAACTTCACAGCTTCATTGAATTGCTGAACCAGGACGGATTTAAGCCCTTAATTAAATGGTCTTGTTTAATCAAGGTCTATGTTGGATTGGAATTATTACAGAAACATTTCTGCGGTGCCCAAACCCCCTCAAACAAAAAGCACTGCCCAGATGGCCCTGTCTTCTCTTTCAGAGCCCGCCTGAGGAGCAACAGGAAATATTTTAAGCAGTTATTCTCCTTCCCTTTTTAATAAAATGTTCTCTCCCTCTACCCCCAAATCAAATTTAAATACACAACAATAAAACACGCATTTTTCTTCCTGTCAAAAATTGCAATCGCATCTCAGATAAAGAACACCAACTCAGCCCCAAGGCTGTAGTTAGCCAGGTTTCATTTGACTATTATGTTCTCCGGGAAAAACAGAAAGAAATCTATCTATGCTGACACAATCAAGATTGCAATAGCCAAAACATCACAGCTGTTCTTTGAATATTTCAGATAATGCTCTGCCATCATTGATAATATTAGGACCGCCTGTCTCTTCCAGTGCTCTGCTACAATAATCAGCATGCCAATAGGAATATCTGCCACCCTCCCAGCTGCAGAGGAGCTTCTAAAGATTTAATTTTGGCTATTATTTCCTCTCTGTAACACTGTATTTTTGCGTCACAGGTGCTAGAAACCGAGGCTGCTCAAGAGAAATGAAGAATTTAGCTACCCCAATGTAACTATAAAGGAGGACAGGTCTTGGACTCAGTACGTTGACCTCACTAGACAGCAAGATGTTCCAGCAGCATGTGCTTACATTAAAGCACATGAGTAATTCCACCAACTTCAAAGCGACTTACAACGTGCTTTAAACTAGGTGCATATTTAGGTCCAGATCCCCAACTGCGTTTAGTACTATGTCCCATGGAAACCCAGCTCTACGTCTCAGGTGCCATGTCTGATCAGAGGATGGATACAGAAGGTTCAGTTCACACATTTGTGGTTCAGATGCCATTATTAAAACTGGTCATCTATTAAAAATCAAGCTTTTCTTTTCTTTTTAAATAAAAATGCAGGCATTTTTACTCAAATTCAGAATTTTAATTAAACACTACCAGTTTAGTTCCCCCCTAGTTTATTGTGCAAAGTAACAATGTACGACTGAAACATCTTCCTTCCTGTTAGCCAGTAAATGCAAAGGCTGAAAAAAGGTATAAGATGTTTTTTGTTGTGGTTTTGTTGTTTCTTCTGCAAAACCACAGTCAGACTGAGAAAAGGGGAAACATTTTAGAACAAGAAAGGAAAGAATTTTAAGAAATAATTCATTATATTGCCCTTCACTAACAAAGGAAAAGTTAGAAAGAGGAACAGTAACCATCTCATATTTTGAAACAACTCTCTGAAAACTGATGCCATGAAAACTGTATCGAGATGTCCTTACATCAAACATTTTCAAAGGCCCAAATCTTTGGGATATCACTGATATTTATGTAAGTCCTACCTGATCTATGGTATCTTTCCTAATGACAGGCCAAACTTCTTATCTGTGGAGCTTTCTCAGAGACTCAGAGAAGTCTGAATTTTTTACTTGAAATACCATGCTGTAGTATTTAGAAATGTGCTGACAGCATGGACTGAACAAACATACATTAAGAAAAAAAAAAAAAAAAAAAGAAAAAGGGAGATTTAAAGAAACAGTTGTGTAAGATGTCTTCTTCAGATGTAAAGCCTGGCAGCTTCCAGTGAATGATACTAAATTGCAACATAAGACTATTTCCCTCAGCTATTCTCTATTGCACGAATGCCAACAAGTTCACTGAATACATAACAGGAGATTATGATACTTAAGCATGCCTTGAGAAACCACAGAAACCCCATAATATATTATTATTATTATCTATATAAAGCCTTCAGTAAAGAGGTTAATTATGGATTAAATGGTCGTGCTTCCTTGTGTATCTTTAGGCTAGTGATTCTTAAAATGCAATACTACAATCAGAGAGATCTTAATAATAGGAAGAGCAGGCGGGATTCCTCCTATGCATTTCTAGCCATCCAAATGTGCAACGGAGTGCCACTAGTAAGTTTTGCCTATAGTCTGGGAAAGAGCATGCTACTGAAAGGGGGCAATTAACTTCAGTTGGGATAAAATCACCCTGAGGTATTCACTGATGAGAGAAGAAGCCTGGCACGCTATCTTAATACTTAAGCAAAATTATATTTCAGCATCTTTTAAACCTAATTGAAGTCACCCTAGTTTCTGAACATAGGTTTATTTAGATTTCAGTTCTTCCTTGAAAGGGATAGATTCAAACCATGAAGTCCAGCTGTGATGCCACAGCATCACCATGCATCTTAGTCATTTCACTTCCCTCATCAATTTAGAAAATCATTTGTAGGGAGGAGCCAGGTTCAGCTGGAAGGAGGTTGTCCTGCCAGGAATGTACCAGCCTGGAGCAGCACCAGCTGAGCCCGTGGGTCAGCCTGTCATTGCATCCTGAGCTACTGAGTACCTGAAGTGATCTGCACAGGGACAGGAATACCATAGAAGTTAGATTGCTTTAATGAGTTTTCAGGGTTTTATAGTAATTTGTAACTGATTTCATAGTCACTGCAAACCATTAATTAGTATCTTTCAAACAGAACTTTCCAAGTTGGACTTGCAGTTGAATAAGGATAGTTTCCCCGTAAGCTAGTCTAATGCACTGGTTTGACATTCATTACCAGACCAAGAAGAATCCTGCGTTCAGGGGACTGGCCACTGCTTCAGCAAATAAACTCTCTGACATGTACTCAGCCCACAGAAATTTACTTTTTTAGTCCTGGGATGCCACAGTTTCTTTCCTGGTCAACACAAAGATGGCTTTCATCACCCTGACATTTTAATTTGGGATTCTACTGACAAGCTAAAATACCAGTTAAACAAAGTTGTGGACTCAGTACTGGCAAGCTGAGGTAGAAACAGAACAAGTCAAATAGTCAAAGATTCCTCCTTGCCTGGAAGTAACATGACACTTAGAAGAGAAACTTTGGTTCCAGTGGGTTACAGTCAAGAACGTACAGGGGCCCAGTGCCACCCAGGTGATTCAAGCTTCATTAGACACCTACAGCTGGCCACATTCATTCTCACAAGACAAATTCATGCAGCAAAATCAGTGCTGCTGTTGTCCTACCCCCAATGCATTTTTCCTGAAAACTATCCGTGTGGGCTGGGAAGGAATGTAATACGATATGGAGTTAACGGTGGAGGACTAAGCGCTTGCCTTCATAAATCGCTTGTTAATAAATACCAGAAAGAATGTCTACAGACCTTAATCCCTGAAAAGCCCAGCAAATGACAGAGCTGTGATCTTAGAAAGGCTCTTACCACACTGTGCATAAAGGGGGGGGCATGCAACAAATGTTTACAGTAAACTGCATATCTGGATATCACAGACAGGTTCACAGGATGATTCCTTTGGGCCTTCTGCTGCTTTGCCACTGACAAATAGTCACGCTTCAAAATAACACCAAATTTCTAAACTCTTCTTCATATCAAAGCAGCGTAGAGAATATGCTGACTGACACAACGAAGCCTACAGTCATTTTGCAGACAGCTTTGCAAGGAGAGAAGGTGAAATGTGTTTCATACCAGGATGTGAAAGTCTAACCTTGAAGAGTAAACAGAGATGGAACTCACAGAGATTATTTTAGAAACCCCAAAGCAAATTACCTGGGCAACATTTTACTGAGCCCCATACAACTATTCCATGTATTTCAAACGTTCAGAACACTCAGCTGTCCTCTTTTTTTTTCCAGCATTTTCCTTGACCAAGGGCTAGGCTACCAGTGTCATTTCAGTTGGGCTGTCTCCCTTTTCGTGACTTGTGCTGTGTTCATGGGTGGATTTCTTGAAATCGGCTTGTGACTTGCCTGAGAAAATGTTCTGATCTAAGAGTGGGAGAGAGATGAAAAGAAAACATTAACAGAAAGAGAAATACAAGAATACCATGCTGAGAGAGGCATCCACTGGCTGACATTACCTCCCGTCCTACTCCCCCGAAAGCATGCAACTGTCTTATTTACAGAGGACCCATCACGGGTTGCCCGGGAGGACTAAGAACGATGCAGGTGCCAGCTTGCAGAGCGGTTCTATTTATATTCCCAGCCACTTCACCTGTTTTCTGCAAATTTTGCAGTTACACTGCAGACAGATCAATCCTGTGATTTGCTTTCAGCAGGGAGGTGGGAACCCCCTCTGGCACTTCCTATTTTTAAACAACTGAAGTTGTTTTGTATTTCCTAAACCATATTGATCCATAAGGCTAATGATAGTTTTTATTAAAGCTCCCTTTTTTATGCTCTGTCACAGAGGAAGAGTCTTGGAAATTACAATTAGTGATACAGAAAATGTTTGAAATCTATTTTACTGCACAAGTCTGCTGCCAGCTCCTGCTATGTGCAAAACAGAACAATAACCACAAATTCTGTCGCTCCCAAATGGAAGCACGGATGGATGACTAGACAAGCAATGCAGAGGCATATATAGTGTGCAACAGTTACCATATACCTGTAATTTATACAATATTGTCCATTATATGAATGAACACTAAAAATAACATGGGCATAATCCTATAGTTCAAATATATTAAAATATATTTCATATATACACAGCTTCTCCCCCAAAGTAATTTAATTTCCAGTTTGCCAATGGAATAAGAAAAATGAGATTTATTTTTAAAATAATTCCCCATCTTCAGGGTGTGAAAAAGTTGAGGTCTGTCAAAATATCTTGTTAATATAATGGGCATTTGTCAAAACATATGTATCAGTAAGGGACCTCATCTCTGACAGACAGACCTATGAAAAAAACAAAACCACACCCAACCAGTGTGTGAACGTGGCCAAGTCTGACGGAAAACAGAAGAAAACGAGCAGGTTTGGGTCACCAAGAGGCTGTCATTCGCTCCCACTGCACATGCAGTGTTCATGCCTGCCCAGCACTCAGTCATGTTTCTCTGCCGGAAAGGATGACCCTGGGTGCCCACTCCTTATCACCTTGTGTTATCACCTATATCTGTCAAAGGTACTTGCAATACTATGATAAAACAGTCACTTTTGGGGAAGTGAAAATGAAGAATTGCCCCCTCCCCCTGTACAAAAAACCAAACCAAACCAAACCAAACAAAAAAATCCACCCATGTTTTCATCATCTGGATCTAAACCACTGTTTCTCCTCTAGGAAAAACATTTAATACGCACTTCCATAAAATGGTACTGCTGGGAATTAAAAAGCTAATAAAAAGGACTTTAAGGATGCATTAAACTTGGGCTGGGGAACTCTCTTACATTTGCAGCACAAATGCTAATAAAATTATAAATCTGTTATTAACTTTTTATATCCTGCCAAGTGATAAAGACTTTAAAAAAAAAAAAAAACCAAAAAAACTTTAAAAAAGGCTATAGATGTACATTTTAGGATGAAAAAACGAGTAGTCCAGACAATGCAAAAATTACTTACACCATATAAATTCTTCAAACAGCCCTGAAAAAACCCCACACACTTATCAATCCCAGATTGCCCTGGGGAGACATCAGATGCATTGTGAGGGCAAGGAAAAAAAAAATTTAAAAATTCACTTTTCCTTTAAAAGCTAATTAAAGCAGGATCCCACTAGAGTGTGCCCAAGGGGTAGGGCTTCCCCAGGCATCCCTTACCTGACAATAAGCTGTTGTCAGCCAGGGCTTGACATAAACATGCCACATTCCCCCGTTAGAGGCCTACAACTTTCTCACTGTACTTAACACACGAGCCTATTCAGTGTGCTCATTGTTTCAGCCAGTAACAACCCCCAGCTAATTGCTACACGTGGCAAGGAAATTAAAAAGATGGTCCTTTGAGACTGTTATGTCTGCTTCCAAATTAATATAATTAGCAGAGGAGGGGAAAAGATTGTAATTGCTTCAGACTTAGTGGTGTAGGAGGGATTTAGGGATTAATATTTCGGGGAAAAACCAGTCTACCAGTTCAGTATTTGGGAATGCAGAGCAATGACAGACAAAAGACCTCACCCCCCAAATCCACGATCCTTCAGGATGGAAAAACAAGCCAAATCAGCCAGAAATGGGACCACAGAATCTCATTGGAGAGATGACCTCCTGGCACGTTCAAGGAGCTGACACCAATCATCAAACACATCAGAGGGAGGTCTCAGTCCCTCGCAGAAGCAGCTCTTGAGGTGCCTTGTCCAATTCTGAAAATTCAGCTCTTGCTTAAGTGAATTAATGGGTGCTGAGTAGCTGTTCAGTTTTAACTCAGCACTGTGTGCTGAGGTTTTCAGCTTCTGTCCAATAGTAAAAACAGTAGTACCTTTAATGGACCGACCAATAAAAGCAGGAAAAAGTAGACACTGAGTTGGAAAAGGAAGGCACAACCCGAAGTTGCATCCATTTTCCCTATACTGGCTACCTTGAAATGTTATCCTCTTCCACAAGAAGTGCTTTGTTCATAGCCCTCAAGCATCACAATTTGCTCCATAATCCGCATTAAAAATAGCACTTTCATTAATTCACTACAAAAATTAAATGAGATTATTTTACTCTGCATTTCCCCTCTCAGCATCACTTCAACTAAGACCCATGCTATAGTTACTCCCTGGTTATCTGTCTCCATATAAGCCCTATGCCTATCATGTAAATCTAGCTTAAAAACCAATTGTGCCTGAAGCTAACTTTTTACTAGCTTCACAAAACCTATTTTTTTGCCCAGCCCCTCACAGACAACAGGTACCATTTCACCATGGATCTCAAGCCACACAGGGTATGTTGCCACAGAAACACAAAACCAACCAAAACAGGCAATAAATGCTCACATGTTTACAAATCCCCCGGTCCATCGGTCCTTCCTTAACCTTCCCCTCCTTTGGAAAAGAGGGGAAAATGTGCTGCTAGTAAGACTCAGCCAAGCATGGATAACTAGAGCTGGTCCTCTCCCCTCCCTGCAATTCAGAAAGTCCCCGAACTTGCTTTGAGACAAACCCATGTCAAGACGGCAGAAGCAGCACTGATGAAGGACTTAATGAAACGCAGTCCATCTGTCCCACTGCACCTCCAGCCTTTCCCGAGGGCTGGACACACACCAAAGTCTGCAAAGCACAAGGCTCCAGCACCTCACCTTACCCTTACATGCAGCCACCACGCACCTGGATGGCTCCACAGCAGGTCCCATCAAATAGCATTACTTCAAGTTTTTAAGACTCTCACTATATGAAAGGGAAGTACTTTTTGTCCTCGAGCCTTCTTCAAATTATATATATATAGTATCACTCCTACAGGAACATACATGTGCTTAGAAACCTCTGGAAATGGAGCAGCACAAACAAGAGACATGGATGTTCTTTGGCACTCCTGTGCTTACTTTCCATCACAATATTTTAAAGACTCGCCACAGCACCAAATGGCTAGGGAATTACAGGAGGACTACATTTCACTTACACTAGGTTTCCGTACATAAATCACATGAGAAATCAAGAAGCGACCAAGATCAACAAGACTCTCCCCAGCAGTTTCAATGGGCCTCAGGTCACTACCCTCACAGCAGTGCAAATTCCTACCCCAACGCCTGTTGTGCATTAAGACATTTCAAACTTTCTGGTTTTCTCCCTTTTGAGTAACACCACTGAAAAGTGACAGTCAAAGTGAATTTCTCAATTCAAGATCTTCATAGAAATGCGCAGCTAAAGAATGCAACAGAAGTGACATAACTACGCCAATAAAAGATTTCTTGATCTGTTTTTGTTCTGTGATTCTAGGTCATATTAAATCACTGGTTTCTTCTTAAAAAAAAAAAAAACAAACCCAAAAACACAAAAAACACAAAAAAACAAATTTACATCCCTCCTGCCTACTCCCCACTAGCTGATTGCCCCATCTTGCTCTTTTTTTTCAACAGGCTTTGAAGAAAGCAGGGTCCAGCCCAAAAGCGTTTGAACATCTAAAAATACCATTCTTTTCCTTTGAGACTGAGTAAATGGCAAACTGAATAGCACTTCATAAAACCATGTATTACACACGCAGCAATAGTAGATTACCATTTCAAAGGGCCTCAAAAACATGAGTTACAAAACCCTCGTAGACCTGGAGTAAATAAGGAGTTTGGATGGATACTCATTTTACAGCATCAAGCAATTGAGCATGAAACGCTACGTGGCTCTGCAGCTGGATCAACTGGTCTTAGAAGCAACTGCAGAACCGAGGTACTTCATCACATATCGTCCCCCCGAGCACCAACTCTTAACAATGACACAGTCCCTGCTCTCCATGAAGTCACCATAGCTGACGCACAGGTCAGTGCCTTCATACATCACACTTACTTTAAGCCAGCACATTTCTTTTCAAAGTCTTGTCTTTTAATTTACAATATTCTGCCAGGAATGTTTCCTCTGAATTCCAGAGAGCTCAGGCTAGAAGGTAGTAGAGGTCACCAGCTCTCCATTTGAATGGGTGACTGCCCAACGTGGTATCTTCTGTGCCCCTCAATACTGTCCCCATGAATACAAACACAGAAATGGACAAAACCTACCTGCTTTCTGGGATTAAATTAACTGAAAAATCAGACCTCCATGTTGGTAAATACTAATTGTTCATATAGGCTTGGTGCTACGGAGAATATTTTTTCTGTAATATATACAAAATAAGTTTTCAGCATTGTATGTTTTTAATCCAATCTCATTTCATCTGCAATGTTTGTTTTACCCTAAAATAAGCAACTATAGGAAGCCAGAATTAAAACAAAACAAAAAGGACAGAAAAGAGGACCCTTGAATTTCCTCCACAAGTTCTCTCTTCGGTTGTCATGATGTTTAAGTACCTAATGTCTATTAATTGCCCTTTTTATTGTCAGCTAATCAACATGCAGCTCCTACTATGTCAAATTACCTTAAAATGATAAAAATCAATGGAGCATGTTGGTTTTCCCCTTTACAGTATACAAAATCATACCTGAGAACGATACCAGAATAACTTTGGACAACACAGGAGATAGTCGCTCAGCACAGAGGTTGATACTATTCATTTTCATTCTGGTCATGTTTTGAAAAGTCCTTCAACCAAACTTCTCAAGAAAAAAAAGTAGTTTGGACCAAGTTTTTCAGGCTTTCTTCCTTCTCTCTCTTGATAAGCTCTGAAGCAAGACGGGATCTGTTATTACACATACCATTCAGACTTAAGTAATTTCATAAAGTAGATGAGAAATAAATATATTGATGTTAGGAAACTCGCTGCAAAACACACAACAAAATTTCCTGCTGTTCTTGCTGCAAAGCAGCTGCAGCATTGCAGACCTCAGTTTGGTATCACATAAATTGACAATAACTAATTCAGTTATTATGCTAATTCCTCTATTTTAACCAATTCACAGGAATAGAAAAGTAACAACTCAAATTGGAAGTTTGTTGGCAGTGCCCTCTATTAAACTGGAAAGGAGCAATATTCTCATTAATGGGATTTTATGACAGATACATATTCTTACATGGCTGACAAAAATACAGAGGCACATTTAGATTAAGGTTATGACAACAACGAAAAAAAAGAGACAGTGATACTCAAGACTCCTTCAACTCCATTATGGGATTCAGCAATGTAGTGCGCTCTGTGGACAAGGTTCTGATGTGATCAAGGGACAGCTCTAGAAAGACTTTCCACCAGTGATGATCTTGGCAAAAATGTAAGGCACTAAGCTGTAAACATGCACTTTTCCTAAAAGTTTCCACAGCTTTTCTCTCTCGAGAAACGACAAGTGGCATTATGTCAGATGCTGCTAGCATGCAGCTGGTTCTGCTTTGTGTTGACCGCAGCATGAACGAGGCACATGGCCGGTGTCAAACACATCCTAGGAAATAAACTCCTGAATTTCCTCATTTCTTCACTGCTTTTGTATTCCAGGACTAGTAAACATACTAGATCAATAAACAGCATAGCATTTGATCACCGTTTTCCTTTAGAGTTTGCAATTCAGTATCAGACGATCTGGCTATTCTGCAGAAACCTGCACAGATGCTTACCAAGCATTTTTCTGAGACTGCTGATAGCTAATCAGGACCAGAGGATAGCTATTACCCTATATTATATGTTTCTAAGCACATCTGATGAAAAGAATATACAAAGGAGATTTTTTTAATATACCTCAACAGCATATATTGTATCCCATTGCCCCAAGAAAGCCACAGAGAAGTGTTGTGGACATCGCACAGCACACACTGGCACAATCCTAAGGTCTTGGGGCCAGCTACCTATGTCTTTTTTTTAATAAACACTGATTATCTTAGGAGAAAATTTTAAATGAACCAAAGATGTTGTTTGCAGGCAGCCGTTACATTTTTATTTCCCCAGGCTTGTGGATTTAATTGACTGTCACCCACAGACCTCATTAGATAAGGCACGCAAACCTCCATCATGCAGTTCCTATGTTGCAATGCCACTTTTGCAACCCAGAGCTTAGGTAGCGTGTAAAGTTTTGTCCAGGATCACTAAATCCAGATCAGTTTTGCGTCTGAGCCAGGACAGAGTTACAGTAGATATACCACCAGAAGCGGTCTAAAAGGCTGAACAATACTTTTCCTAGGAGCTCGCCTGCTCCCAGACTTGCAGCTTGCTAAATCTGTCTGCCCAGCGTCTAGTCAGAGATTAATTTCCCCAGTCCACCTCGCCAAGTCCACCTCAGTCTCCACAACCACTTAGCCAAAAATTCAGAAGAAAACCAGAGTAATAGAAACAAGTAAGAGCACAGATGACGTAGGAACTATAAATCATTGCCAAGATGGTTGCAATCACATAGTCCTCGTCGCGTCACCATCCCGACTCTGAGCTAGTCCTTGTTTTCAGATACGCTGCAGGCCTTGCCTTTGGTGTCCCAGCCAGGTTATGTTGGCAAGACTGGGTCTGGCTCAATGCCAAGGCATCACTCGGCCTCGAGATCAAGGCAGAATGGTATTTGTTTTTCTGCCATGTAGTACTGGCTTAAAAAAAACCAAACAAACAAACATACAGACATGATTTCTGCCTTTCTCTAATTACGTGAAAAGCAGCAAAACTCCCACATAGATCCCAAATGAGACTTCGCAAGTTATTAAAGACTTTGCCTTTTGTTTTGGTTCTTTGGCTTGTCTGTGGAAACAACGTAACCTATGTCAACAGACTTCAGCCAAAAGCAACCAACTGCAAAATCCTTGCTAGGTTGTTTGGGTTTTTTTAAACAACATTCTTTAGATGTTACCTTGTCAAGTGCGACATTCAGCCTTACTACAGTTAAAGAGCCGCTGAACTCAAGGACCAGGGGTTAAATGCCAAGGTACACTTCCTCCCAAGGATAATATAACCCTTCCCCCGCACCCCTCCAACAAAGGATGTTCTGACCCGTTACAATTTCAAGATGAAAAGATGTAAGTAACATCAGATTACACACTAGCATCATCTGCCCAATACAGAGGGAAGAAAAATTAGATGATGTTATGGGTTTGTGTGATGCAGGTTTTTTTGGTAGCTGGGGAGGGGGCCACAGGGGTGGTTCCTGTGAGAAGCTGCTGGAAGCTCCCCCGGCTCCAAGTCAGACCCGGCTCTGGCCCAGGCTGATCCCAGCAGTGACGGTGGGAGCGCCTCTGGGAGAACAGATTGAAGAAGAGGAACCTGCAGTGTGGAGGTTGGAACGTGAGAGGAACCCCTCTGCAGATCCCGAAGTCAGTGAAGAAGGAGGGGGAGGAGGGGCGCCTGAGGAGGCTGATGGCCCTGCAGCCCGTGGGGAGACGGCAGGCTGTCCCCCTGCAGCCCAGGGAGGTGAATGGTGGAGCGGAGGCTCCCGAAGATGGCCGTGACTCCATGGGAAAGCCCGCGCTGGAACAGCGTGTGACTGGAGAGTAGCCCGCGGAAAGGACCCGCGCCAGGGAAGTTTGGGAAGAACTGCAGCCCGCGGAAAGGACCCACGTTGGAGAAGTTGGTGAAGGACTGTCTCCCGTGGGAGGGACCCCACGGTGGAGCAGGGGACGAGTGAGGAATCTTTCCCCTGAGGAAAGGAGCGGCAGAGACGATGTGTGGGGAGCTGACCCAACCCCCACTGTGGCAGGGGTGGTGGGGAGCGAGCAAGCGGCTGCATGGTGCTTTGTTACCGGCTGGGCTGAAACCACGACAGATGGAAAATGGTAACAGACATGATGTGTTAGACACCAAAATGATTCCTGCAATGCTGGGCCTGGTGTGCCAGCAAGGCAGAAAATGCACTGCTGGCTCCCATACTCCCAGTTTGCAAACCTGGAAATCAATCAACAATGAACTGGGAAAGGTCATTAAAGAAGTAACTATAAATTCTTCAAAGACCTTAATAAACCTCCTGAAGCAGTAGCCAGAAACTGTAAGACGTGCAGCTGCTTTATTGGGATATAAAACTGGAGCAGGGATCAGGATAAGCAATGGCAGGTGCTGCTATTTGGTAATTTAGAAGTCCGTTTCTAACCATTCCATTGATGGAGCTTTTGTGCACTTGCACTAAATACAGCAGATAGATTTCAGCTGTAGGACTCTGGAAAGCACTGGGCAGTCTGAAGGTCAGGGCTTAAGGGCTGCTCAAGTTCTGTGGGCTTCCCATTAAAGGTCATGAGCCCACTGCTTCCAGCCTGGGTCTCCTCAGGGGGCCATACACTCACCACTCCTTATTTCCTCCAGATCCATCAATAAACCACTGCACAAAAAAAACCTGAAAAAAACCCTATTCACTTGTAGACACTTTTGATTAGGGCTGGTCAGATTTACTGGAAGACCTTTACACTCAAAAGGCCAAACATTTCATTTGAAACATCACAGGTTGGACTACTGGGAATTTCTTAGGGAAATGGCAAGCTGCATAGTCCCAGGGAAGAAAAACTCCATTAAAAGCTGCCAAATCAGGAAAGCCAGAAACTGGAACTCTGTTCCCTTCTATCCCAGACCATTATTCGGGTTATGAAGGCACGTTTACTTCTGAAAAGTTTTGTGGAAAGTCTGACGTCTCCATGAAGTATTTAAGCTTAAAAAATATGACAGATAAAGAGACTTCTAACTACACAAGCCTGAAGAGCTTTTGAAGGGCTTATGGGAGTTTGTAACAGAGAGAAAGAAGAAAGCTTTATGGCTCAGAGGGATGACATCTACGGTTTTTCTGATCTCTCAAGTACAAGAAGACGTGTCCTTTCAGAAGTGACCAAATCAGCAGCTTAGTTTAACCCGTCAACCAGAACCACCAGGTTTTTAATCTGACAAGTGGCAATGCTTTATTTGACTGACAACATTACCTTTTACCGTCTAATTTTGGCAGAACACAGATGAAATAAATCTTGACTCTATTTTGAGTTCATTGCAGCTAATAACTTTGAACTTAAGGGTCTATTAACACTAAATGGCTATCATGAGGCAAACATGCTAAATTACCACAGGAAGTAGAAGGTACCTTGAAAGAAGGAACTGCACCGATATATGCCAAGAAACTGGACATCATGAATATTGTTGGACTGTTCTCTGTAACACCAGGTTTCTGGCCCAGACAAACATGTTTCTCATCTACAGTATTTATCTCCTGCCAATATAAATCCAGCCAAACTGGCTCCATCTAATTCTCACTCAGTATGCCCTTGCAGAAACAAACACAGAAAAAAGAAGTCTTTATCAAGAAATAGTCCTGCGTAATGCAGAGCAACTCTCCTTGCTTGCCTGAGGTAATTATCTCACCATATTAGATACTTCCCTTTTATCATCAATTTTAGAGGTCCTGCTTATACAGGAAGGACTGATGAAATAAGGACTGTAACCTAACAGATACCTAACGGATTCTCAAACACAGCCAAAACCACTTGACATTTGCTGGAAGCTCTGGGTCTTTTAAAGATAGCATGAAATGTGGCTTCATTCAAGACAACAGGATTGTTGTCTTTTTTCCACTGAGATGAAGGTTTCCTGCCCAGCTCTTAGAAGAAGTTGAAAATCTTGTGGAGCAGGAGAGGGACACAGCATATTTTGCTCTCTGGTGACTTACAGTTGTGACTGCAGTTGGACAGACAGCACCACGTGTGCTACGCAAAGACAGACCTATTAAAAAATAATGCCCAAATCAAACATGGTTCCACTACACACAAAGGTGGGAAAGGTCAACCGATGTCTAAAATACAATTTGAACCAATGTCCTGAAGATGTATCTCAGTATTTACAAACACTAAATGAAAGTCAATGTTTCGATTAGTTGCAAACCCATGAAGTGCATGACCATGGGTGCATGGGAATGATGTGAAGGGTGAAGGCTGAGCTTTAGGTGGGATGTCAGAAGTACTCCTCTCCCCAGCTCAGCAGTGTTTTTCTGAGTCTGAATCTCTAGATTCTGAGAAATGAGAAAATACTGAAGCCCTGTCCATGCTACTGAATAATACAGTATTTATTTCTATTATACTTTGTTAAATAGACTCTGGCTTCCATCCTAAAAAAAGTAACAAATTAATCACTTGTGGATAAACAATTCAGACACAGGAACATGTAAACAGAAATTACAAATTAAATAAAATTACTTCCTCATGCTCTTTTAGATCTATATTTCCTTTAAAGTGTTTAAAAAAAAAAAAAAAGATTACACTTGAGTTTTACCCTTTTTATCTTGTTNACTTGAGTTTTACCCTTTTTATCTTGTTAAATCCTCCCAGAGCAGGTAGAGGTGGCACCACAGCAATAATCTTACATGTGGCAACACTCCTTTGTCTTACTCCTTCAATTACCCTGTGCCTCAGATCATGCTAAGGACCTGGGGACTCGGAACCCTTTTTCTGAAACCACCATGCAAGTAAGTAATTTGAACTGACATGGCAACAACGATCGCCCCCAAGCCTATGTAACATTATTAAATATTTTGCTTCAAATTTCTTGGTGATTTCTTGCAGGCAGGTGGGTGTCCGCCTCTTCCCACAGGGACACATTTAGTATGCTCTTTGCTGTGCTCTCACTAGTGGGTCCCTGAGAGTCTTCAACACCCCAAACGTTTGGGAAAGACTAGATTCACATTTGTCTTTAATCAGTCATCCTTGCCAGCATGCAGTGGTCCAATGCTTTCCTGGACATCTCTCAATAGAAAATAGAGAGAGCTAGTACTTACATCACCCGTAGTGTCATCACATTTTAATCAACTGAAACACAACCTGTGATTTTATAACAGTGATCACTACTTGCAGAGAAGTTTTCTGCTTGATAATCTTACTGCCACTCTCCAGCACCAGTGCTCTGACTGCAAGGTAAGCAGTGAAATTGTTAGTAAGTGGCTGTAGTACATTCTGGGACACATACTATCGCTGCTTCTCTTTGTGGAGAGGCAAAGACATTTTTTCTGCTGGAGTAATGCTTGGAAGACTTTCTGAAAAATCTTACAGCAATTAAGCCAATTTACCCCTGCCAAGCAGATGCCAGAAATTAAAACTTGCAAGTGTGACAGACTTGCATGATAGCTAAAGACAGAAGAAAATTGCAAGATCCAAGATTATCATTCTCCTGCCTGTATAGAAGTGATTGTAATTATTGTTTGGTTCTCAACTATTCTGGGGCAGGCACCAAGGAAAGACATCTATCAAGACATTTGGATTCATTTAGGCACTCTGCTCAAAGGGGTAATAAATGCTGGGCTAAAAATACCACTGACATTTCAATATTAATAAAGATGTGTGCTCAAGTATCACTGTAGTGATCCTTCTGCAATAGCTTTGCAATGTCTCTGTTGACTCCTGGCTTGCATTTACCTTTCAGCTTCCTGAAGGTAATCTACGCAGTGTTGTAGTCTGAGCCACTGGCTGTCCAAAAATCATCACTTGATCCAACTACTGAGTATATAAACGTTTTAACTTGCCTGCTCCCAAAGCCTGTACTTCACATTAGTGATGTACAAGATTATAAGAAATTAAAAACTGATACAAGAAATGAAAGCGGCTGCTAGCAAGCTCAAGATTACTTAGGGTTCAACCTTGTAAAACAAAGTAAGAGAAAGTAAAGATCCCAGTTTTATTCAGCTTTCCCTGAACGTATAGGAATCTTTTGGAGGACACTATAGAAACTGATTTGAATATACATTACTCAGGCGCTACATGCAAGTGGAACCCCTATCTAAAAAAAAATCCCTCGCCTAACAGTTGTATTTCATCTGAGTCCTCTCACAATATCGCCCAGCACTCAGCAAGTAACAAACGTAAAGATACCCATCCTCAACAGACCTGTCTCCAGATCTCAGCAGCCTGTGCATTAAAAGATAGCAAATCGATCTTCACAACTTCCATCCTTGCCCATTCAACAAGGTCAGCGTATCCACAAGGGAACAAGCCAGACCCACCCACGAGGGCGCACCTAGCAGCGCATCCCAGCACGAAGCACCTCTTCTCAAGGTGACGCCGAACAGTTGGAGGTTAAACTCTGACACTTCAAAGTACAAACCTCCCTCCTCCCCTCCCAGATCCAAACACATTTGGTATGGTAATCGTTAGGAAATAATCAACATGGAGCTTGACGCTGCCTGCACTGTCAGAGCATCGTTCTCCATGTACAACGGCACCCTAATGAAGAAGCCCCTGGACTTAACGTAGATTGAAGAGTTTCTAGAGTGGGGCTGACAAAAGCGTATTTATTCACCGCCACCTTATTTTAATCTCTGCATTTCACAAAGTCTTTGTAATTATGTACGGGGGTTGGTTTCAGCTGTATCGCCCTCTCCCAGAGTTGTGAGCATATTAATAAAAATAAATAAGCCTGGCTTGCTAAAAGAGCTTTAAAGAGGTGGATGTCCAATTAAATTCCCAGGCTTCTTTGAAAATCCTAGCATTTTTCACTGTCAGATGCCATTAGAATAAGAAAGGTCACAGCCAAAGAGGGATCTCATGTAATTCTCTGTGAAGAACACAGTCCTCAAGCAGACAGCATTAGGAGATGCAGCAATGAATGCTTCCCCGTAGAAATTCAAAGTTTGCTTTGCAAAAAATAATACTCTATTGCTAAATTTATTTTGGTTACAGCTAGGTGAAGAGAGCAAGCAAATTTTTTGGAACGTTTTCAGGAACTTTCACCTAAATATTGTTCAAAGACAGACCAACATAGGTTGTTAGTTTAACTCTTAAATAAGCAGACAGCACCGATTCAACACCTCTCCGCATGGCACACGCTCAACAACCAGTACTATAAATTCACATGGAAACAGAGACAGGAAGACAGATGTTTTGTGTTTTAACAATGCCAAGAAACGCTTCATGCAACCCAATCAACAAAGCCCTATAGGCTGTTTTTATACTGTGGATCTATCTAGAAGGTTAAGTGAGAAAATTAGCTTTAGAAATATTACTTATCGGTGTACTGTCACAGCGCAGTTACTGAGGAGGATTATCCTATGCCAAACAAACAAAATAAGCACCAGGAGAGAATCCCATTAGCGACTGAAAACCCACAGCCTTGTTGTGGGTGTCATTTGCATACATTACAATTGCACAACGTTTAAAAACTGCAAATTGGATTTTGTTTTCCCCTGGCTACCTGCCCATTTTTCTTTAAATTGATTTATTAATGTCCACTGTTGCTTTGCAGTTTTATCCTTTTAGCAATAATAGATGTAATATATCACAAAAACAAATTTTTAAGAGTACATCATTAGAGTGATGTAGCACTGGTAATAAACCCCTTCACACTTGGATGAACTTAAATCAGTTTCTCTTTATTGATTTTTGGTCATAACATAATTTTAAAGTTCAACTCAGTTAATAAAAAAAAAAAGATTTGCTCTGGTGTTTTGTGTAAAACACTTGTGCTGTAAGTTTCCATGTCATCTGTTGCAAAGGCTCTTACAGATTTATCTATTCCCTCAAACAGTGACTTGTCATTATATAGCCTGTCTTAGCTTCTCTGCTGACCCACATTTATCTGCCTATCTTTATCGCCACACGACTTAGTGCACAATAGATCTTTACTCTGCAACCATCTATCCAAACACACACAGCCATTTTATCTTTCCAGCAGCATTTTGAGTAATGGTCATTTGCATTTTACCAAACTCTTTTACTTTACAGAGTGTTCTGCTTTGACAAAACCATTTGCACGACCATGCTTTTTATTTTCTTCCAGTGGAAAAGCAGTAATTCACCTTTTCCACTTAGCTTTTTTGACAATGTATATTTAAAAAACGGGTAGAATACTTGCATGCTTGTTTTTTGGTTTTGTATTTTGGGTTTTTAATACACTTTCTAATCTTCCAGAGCATGGAGTTGCATAGAGTAAGTTAACAACAGCAGAGCTTAGCGATTTACTGGTTGAAACTGCTTGATAAGGAAACATGTGATTTAGACAGGTATATAACCACTTATTTCCACTTTTCTTGTCCCCCTGAAAAGGTATAATGATTATAGTACAGACCAAAGACATGGCTTCACTGTCATCACAGTCTCCAAAGACAGTGTAGATGCTCCCACTCCTTTGGCCTATCAGCACATCTCCATAGCGTGAAGACCATGGAGAACAGCAGTGGCCAAACCCAACAAACAGGGCAGAATTACCCCAGGCTGAGGTGACACATCTCTGAAGAACATGAACTGCTCAGACCCTTACATTTTTTACAGGACTCATCAAATAATTTTAGAAATAAAAGACATGAAAACCTACCAGTGCAACAGTGCTTATGAGACAGTTGGCCACCTCAATCTACTTCACCCTACTTTTTAGGCCACCATCTCTTAGGAAATCAGGGAGTTAATTGCCTGGCTTGAGATGTTTAGGAAGGGACTGTGCTTTCATCCAGCATTTGTGCAGGACCCAGCCCGTCACAGTCTTGAACCGTGACAAACCGCTGTAATAATACAAATAATTGGGCAATGGCAACTCTGAATAAAACTCATGGGTCGTTTTGCTCTTCCGACCACCCCACTCAGCAGCTCTGAGCTCTCAAGTGGGAGCCTTGGAGACATCCCAGAGCTTACTGTAACACTGGGAAAGCAACCTGCAAACCTGGGTGTTGCACAAAATACAACCCAAACATTTTATTTAATTACTTTTCACTTTCTCTCATTTAACAGGTCACAGAGCATCTCCGTAATGGTCTCCTGCAGGCATAAAAAGAGTGTGATTGGTCCTGGAAAAGTTCATAAAATTGGTAAAGGCCAATAAGATATGTAGTGGCTGGAAAGAAAGGTAGGTCAGACTATGACCCCAGATCAGTTCTAACAGATGCTGTGCTACAAACTTAGCCGTCCAACATCTTACCTAATCCAACACTTACCTTACAGATATTTTTATGTATTGGCTTACTCCAGAAACTTCAAAGTGGAAAAAAAAAAGTTAGATCACTTGGAACTGGTGACCCATAAGGAGACTATGACTAATGAAGAGAACGGTTTTCTTATATCCTAAATGGTGAATTAGTCACATATACATTCATTCAACAGGAAGCTTAGGGCTAGTGAGCTCTATATTTACTGGCACATCATTTACAAAATTTGTGTTCTTAAAAATCAAAGAAATGAATAGGTGAATCATATTATAAATCTTATGTGCTACCCACCAAAACAAATTATTCTTGTAACAATAAGGAAATGCTTACTTCAATACATTTTCACTGACTTTGACTCAAGAAGAATAATTCATCCCCCAGTAAGCACTTATTTCTGGTTTTCTTTTGCCTAAAGGGCTGTTTGTGTATAGTCTTAATAAAAAGATGCCCATGCATCCATACACACTGAACAGCTGTAGGTAGGATTCAGGCAGTGACATACAGGGAAACTCTGTGAAAGCAAAATAGGTTGCTATGACTAAGTTGCCTTGACTCGTTACGCAAAGACAAGAAAAAAAGGAAGAGGGTTTATGTTTTTTATTTTATTTCCCAGTCTGCACTGCTTTTTTTTTTTTTAAATCGATTTAAGATTCATCCCTCTCTAGCTTTGTCCTGGAAGATTTGCATCAATAGCTACTTACAAGAAAAAAATTAATCCTCTACCTGATGTGTACTGTACAACAAGAATAAGCAGTTCAGATTTGGCCTTACAAAAAGAAATACACAAGGCACCAACTCGGAGCGTGACTAATTTCCCAAAAGCAGAACGGTGCGTTTTGCAAACCCCAGGCTCAGCAGCATGCTGAACCGTAAGCACCAGCACAGCCCCGAGCTGCTCCGTCTGCCTGCCGAGAGCCCCACTCCTCATTCAGCTCTATTACAAGTAAGCTGCTAATGAGGAAATCCATAACCTTTTTACAACAGATGCTGTGAAATATTCATTCTTGATACGTAATGCTGTATTGATTTTTAATTTCAAAATATGCAAACATGACATTTGCAATAGTGGCTCCATACATACAAAAGCTGTATATTTGGACTTTACGATCTGTATCGCATTTTGCAAGCATTTGCCATCAGTAAGGAGGCAAAAGAAACCCAACACTAACCACGAGGGGTTGCTTGCCTGTAAAAATAGTACAACTATGGATTTCTCCCTAAATAAAAATTCTCTCGTAAAAAGCTGATGTAAACAGCTGCATGTAATGAACTTCTCAAACCTCAAGGTTAATTTAATGCCACAGTGATAGAGGTATGTCGGATGGGGCAGTACCTCTACCTTGACTCTACGGCCGCTCTACATCTCGTGTTGTACAAGTGAATCCAACAGTATCGCTCAGGCTTCCACCTCCCTTGCTGGATGCATGCCTCTTTCTTCTTCCTTTGAAAGGGTGATGGTGGAAATACCAAAACAGATTCATAATTTGCACAAATGAGATTTAGGAAAAATATGGTTTGCATCTGTAAAAATAATTCTTATGACTGACTCACTGAAAAACTGAAAAAAATAAATTAGCACCACATCTATTTTGTGGCATAAGTCCTTAAAACTGGAGAGAAGGGAGACCAGAAAGGTCACTGCCACATCAGCAAAGTGTTTTCAATTTGAAAAAAAATGGTTCTGGCCATGCTGTCCAGCACAACCTATGCCCACTGGAAAGATGTACCACAACTTGAAAGAAACTATTGAGAGAGTCAGTCCGTGCCATGTTTGCCCCACTCCTTGCTAGAGACGGGCTCTGTCCCTGAGGGCTGCCAGGGTGTGAAACCAGGAGCTGTAGGGAAGAGGGCTGACCTGGGGCAGGGGACGGCAGCAGGAGCCAAGGTAAAGTACCACGTCAGGGAAGGTAAATCAAATGCACCTGGCCAGCAAGGAAAGGAATGAACAGTACCACTTGCAGAAGAGATGGTGGGTGTTTAATCATTTAAAAAGGCTTGACTTGGCCTTTTTTTTTGGGGGGGGTTTTTTTTTTTTTTGCACATACAAGCCTGGATAGAGCAGGAGAAGCACAGTCCCAAACCAGTCCCTTCTCCCCAGCAGATAGCCAGTTGAATTAGAAATGGGTCATTTTTTCCATGGCTGGGTAAAACTTCTATATTGCTGGGAAACAACTGAAGAAATACCCAGTAATTCAATTCCTTAGATAGTATCTTGATTTCTTAGGAACAATCACTATTAGTTTAGAGGCATATGAGGTAAAAGGAAAAAGAAGCTATTCCTTAATGTCACCCTTGTCTCTGCCTACATTGGAGAGACAAGTATTTAAATCATTTTTTGACTTCCCTTACTATTTTAAATTACTGAGCCCCTCTTCTTTTCCTCAGATACATACACATTTTACCTATGGTGGCAATACCAGCTCTGTCCTACGGGCAAATGATAAAAAACCCCATAGGGCACATCTGGGATAAACTGGCATGGCTTTACTGACTTCAACGGAGTGACATTGATTTACACCAGTTGAGTCTCTAGCCTTACATTTATTTTTCAATTTGTTCCTGATGTACTTAAAATATATTCTTGGAATCAATGTTCTTTAACAAAAAAAATATCATCCCAAGAGTGCACACACTGAATGTCAAGGAGAGGAAAAAAACCCCTACGTTTTGCATAGACTTATGCCATGTTTATAATCATTCTCTTAATTTTTAAGCAATTCAAAAGGAAAAAAAAAAAGCTGGAGTATTTCTTGGGATGTACCCTATAATCTTACAACATATTTAGAATAGGAAATCAAAGCTGAGCTGAACTACCAATTGTGTCAGCAAAAACAGCCTTTCATGGCAAAATGACAATTTTCTGTCTTTGAAAGCTGCCTTTTCCAGTTAAAAAAAAAAAAAAAAATCAGGCAGGAATGAAAAGTGGTTTGCCCTTTTTTTGTGCAAACCAGCAAAAATACATTCCTCCCTGCAAGACTTTTTCCAAATTAAATATGTATTTTTTTACCGTAAGTCTCTTGGAGATCAGTTGTTTGGTAGCAAAAAGATTAAGAAAACAGCATTTAACTAGACAAAGGCAAATAATCAAGCCATCAACATTTTGAACAGCTACAGGTTTATCCAAATACTCAGTGGGTTTATTTTTACCTTCTTCTAAATGCTCTCGCTGTGTGCAATTTTGACCCCATTGTGTAAAATAGCACGAGTCCATCTGACTTTAGGCCAGCTTGCCTATTTGTAAGTCATGGTCCCTCACCATAAGGCATGTTTAAGGACTTCTTTGAATGCTACAAACTAAAAGGTATCAGCTCGGCACAAGCAATTTAAAAGGAGCATCACATTATGCGACCTGGTAAATCCCTAATTCTAATCTCTGCCCCAAGCTCCTCTGGCACTATGAACATTTCAGCACACGCCTTTCAGCTTTTGTGATTTAGCAGGGAATTTAGTTTTCTTTTACGTTCCCAAGATAATCTAAGTTATTGTGTATGAACACAGACCCTCAACCCCCACACTCCTCCAGGCACAGGACCCTCAACAGGAGCTGGAGGAAGACCTTTTGGCATGACAAGTTCCCCAAAGCACCTCTTCGATTAACTTTCTGTGCAGCTGAATGCTTAAGTGATTCTCACATTAGGCTCATGATGTTTCCTCATTTATCTCCTAACATGTATACACTGTGTGAATCAGAGAGCCTGTGAATCAGGTACATATGAGCAAGGTCTAGTACCAGCTTTGCACCTGGTTGCACTCTTTAGGCACCAGAATCTTTAAAGCACACCCTGTACGCAATAAGTAAACAGGACATCCAATTGTTCATCCTGTGCAGCTAATACTGCTTTAGGCTCCTGTAAGACCTGAGCAACAACACTTCTACCCAAGTCATTAGTTGGTGACAATGGAGAGCAACTTGATAAAGCCAAGACTGGAGGTATAAATAAAAATAAAATGAGCTTAAATTGCTAGCTCAGCACAAGAGAGCATAAAAATTGGGGGGAACAGAGACCCAAGTGTTAGCCTCTGCCCAAGGAATAACAAGAAAAAGAAAAGGCAAAATCAGCACTCAGATCTTGTTGGCCTGCCAGGGTCCCGGCAAGTAGCTCTGAGGGGCCAATTAAACTGCGTCCGTGGGAGAGGCAGCGACCATGGCAAGCACGCTGCCGGTCAGAGAGATGTTATGAAAGCTGGCAATGATGGATAGCCCACCTGGGCATGCCTTTGAAAAAGATGCAAATCCATTAACAAAGCGGGGGGGCAGGGTGTGTGGGGGGTGTCCCCCTGTATGCTACGCACTAGGTGGATCAAATGCAAAGCGCTGGGCTCTTCCCTTCCGCTTCCAACCCAGAGTTTTAAGGTACACCAAAGTGCCACACTTCAGAAAATTGTGACCTGCACTTTATCGTGGGCTAGCAGGTTTGCTACCACGTCTGCCCCGTGGCGGTAATGCTTCTGTGCCCAGTGGGCAAAGCAGTAAGGGAATAAGCTTTGTACCTGGCTCTGCATGGGTCCCCTTTGGCTTAACTCAGGGTAGGAAAGGTCAGGCCCTAATAAAAGGAGGTATTTCTTCAAATGGCATTTACTCCTCTCCTCTGTCACCACTTAATGAACCGCAGTTGAGACTGTGAACCATTACATGGGTCCTGAGTGCAAACTATGTCTGAACTGCTGGAAACCATAAGGAACAGCACTATCACTTCATCACTTGGGATGAGCTCTGCTCCCAGGGCTTTCCTCAGCTTCCCAACAGGGTGGGCACGTGAGCTTTGTCTATTCTGCCAGCTGCACTTCAAGATTCAAACATCAGAAATGCCAGAGTAGCAGATGACAGAGGAAAAAGAACAGCAGTTTCAGGCTTGTGTGTCAATAAGTGAATCCTGAATTTATTTTAATGACTTTCTCCCCAATGTTACAGTTTTCAAAGTAAGTCGCATCAAGGAAAAAATGACCACCCCAAAATTGCAGAAGTGAGCTTTCGTATCATTTTGCATTTATTAAAAAAATTCTCAGTTGAGCCAAAGTGAAAATAAGGCTGACAAACCCAGAGTAGTGGGTTCTTCTGGGAAAAAGTTACAGTGAAACAAGTAACTCAATTTAAAAAAGCCAATGTCGATGACACATCATCAACACTAGCAAAAAAACCCACTTCATTGATATCAAATTGAGAGGAGGAAAACCCAGCAAAATCCCTGTTCACACTGAAACCTCCTCATCCAGCCAAGGACCCTACTACAGCTTTACAAACCACAACCTCTCTCAAGCCTGCCCCTATCAGCTGGAGAGGGCAGCAGCTCCGCTGGCCCTGTGCAGGCAATGCTGGCTGGGCTGCACCAGAAGCTTCTGTAACCTTTTTGTGCCACGCAAGCAAGCACTCAATTCTCCAGCAGTGCTTGTAAAAGACCCTGAGGTTCAAGAGCAGCTCATGGCGAGTATGCAGACAATCAAGGACATGTTAGCAATTGCAAGATAAGACGAGTCAAGGGCAAGAGAGCACCCTCCAGAAGTCTCTGGCTCAAGCGTGGTCTGTTTTTTCTCCCCAGAAAGCCCTGTTACCCATTGCCCCTCCATCAGTACCTTCCCCGTACCCAACAAATCCCCAGCCTCTGAGTTTCCCCACCTCAGCCTCTAAGTTTGCACAGGGTATTCCAATAGTTCAGTCCACACATCCACACTTTACATGTGAAAACACAAACTATACAGCAAAAGATGACAGCTGCTGTATCAGATAGCATTGCAAAAATTAAACTCACTCCACTATGTTCAAGCCATCTCACTCAACAGCAAAGTTTCAGAGAGTCCCTGTTCTGCTGAATACCTTGCATTTAAAGAGGGAGATTTGCTGCTGATTGGATTATAACAGAAGTGAAAATTCATGCGTATTAATGATAAAATCCATTATTAGGGGTAAAGATGAATGTATAGTCATGGGGCATATTAGTAACTAACTTTTAAATGGAGATTATTTCTCCAAATGAAAAGGCAGAAATAATCCTCTCTAAACCTGCTTCATTTTTAATACTTGCTGCCAACAGCTAGATCTGCTTGCTTCCATTCCTGATATACCATAAAGCCTTACAGCCTGTAATATATCCTCTGTGTCACATCACTTACCCAACAACAACAAAAAAGACTAAATCCAAACCTGTAAAACAGAAAATTGGAAAATCATCTGTGAAAAACTGGTGATCAGGGAAGGTCCCTGACATCTGGGGAAGCAGTGAGCAGCAGAGCAGTGGCCCCACAGAGAAGGACTACAGGGCTACCAGGGACACCAAGCTATCTATGGGGATCCCTATGCTGGTGGAGAGGAAGCAAGCAGCCGCCCACATCTATCTTCCCAACGGGAAGAAGGACCCCATCTCTGGATGCAGCAATGCTCCTTGCACCAGCATAAGTAAGCAAGCCGCTCCGGTGCTGGGGACTCCCCTGAAGCAGGAGCTTGAGCTGGGTGACCTCCAAAAGGCCCCTTTGGTGGCATTTCTGTCATTCTGCAGCCCAAAAACTATAGGTAAAGGCTTTAACAGCATCTCTGCGAACTACTTACCTTACTTACTCTAGTACTTACACTCTCTATCGCAGCCAGGCAATAGAACGAATAAATTTGCCTGCTGTCAGGCAGTATTGGAGATATGAATAAAGCATTACAAGGCAATTTCAGTAACACAGATCTTTGAACTGTGCTCTGCTTTCCCATTGCTATGCCCCTAACCACAGCAGCAGAAGGAAAAATTCCTATTCATTATACTGGCACCTTCTTTTGATGTTGACTAGAGATGGAAGAGATCATGCTCAGACCCTATGGATTATTGGTCAGTATATAAAAAAACTCCTTATGACTTCTGCCTCAAGACCTGTACACGGTGGTGCAGGATAAATAGCAGTGAGATTTACAGTGATGAGCCACCATGTCCTTTGACATTGCACTGTCAAGCAAAACCAAGTGAGATTCAGTGGCTCCCTGCCAGCCCACTCCAGCTAAAGGCCATGCCACACCAGTAGCATTACTGCGCTGATGAAGAGCTTGTATAAAAATAGGGAAAACTGTCCATCACTTCAATCTCTGTCTGAAACTATTTACTCCTGCAAGCCTTTGCTCTCTTTCTTCCTGACATTTCTTTCTTTCTTTTTCTTGCCCATCTCCTTTTTCTTTTAGCCACCGTTTCCAGAAATGGTTACTGACTTGCAGTCCTTAGGATCATACACATTAAAGAGGCTGAAGATTTAGTTCATGGTATACTCAGGGGAGCTCAAAAGTGGGAGCCCACAGATGGGAGTTACCCCAAATCAAATGTTGCTTTTGAGCACACCAGTCTGACTCTTTCCTCCCTCTTTTTAGCCTCATTCTGCAGTAATGGTCATATAAAGCTCCTACTCAATGTAACAGGATTACTCATAGAAGCAGCAGCCTCAGATATTTGTTTCTTATTTAGACCAGGTTTTCTTTAAGGTCTCAGCCCTGTAAACACTCAAAGCACGTGAGCAACGTCCTTGATTTCTGGGAGCTACTCCCATGTTTAAAGATGTACAAATGCCTCGGAGCTGGCAGGAGCCAGATGCGCATAGGCATAAAGCTAGTTTTTAAAAGTGGAGAAAACTGTTCAGTTAATACATTACTTGTTAACTGATCCTCCAGTTCCAAACAGAACAACTCAAGTGAAAACAACACAGAAAAAAACGTGCATTTAGAGTCCAGCCCTGTAAGACCGCCAGCACCTTCCCTTCCCAGTGACTTCCAAGAAGGCTGCACGAGGCACCCAGCCCGACGCACGAGCAGGCATTTTGTGCCAAATAGGATCATCCTTTAATTTTCTCAATTACCTCAGTAACCAAAAGCATGCATCTAGAGATCTGCCATATTTCTGACAGTAAGTAATGCTTTTTCTGCAGTAAATTCAGTTAGTTATTCTTCACAATGGAATTGTTTTTAAGACATCCTGCTGCATCTCCACATTTTATCTGCTAGAGGAAAAGAACTTCTTTCCTGGAATTGTACTCAGTTAAGTATCTGTAGACATACAACAGAATATATTTTCTAATGTGAAGACATCTTTTTCAGTGAATAGTTGCACTGCATTTTATACATGACCTTATCATGCTTTTAATTTGAACACATCAGCATCCAAAAATCATGGGATGGACTTCCTCAGAATCATTTGTTATACACACATGCATGCAGACACGTACATATCGAGAGAAGCAAAAGCTGGAGTTTTCCTTGGCTTGTTTTACACATTTAATGTTTACATTTTCCTGTTTCTCTCTGATTTTCTTTTTATCAAAGCTGAAGTTCTCATAAATCACACAGTTCCTGGAGTTTGGGTTTTAGGAATGCAAAACATCACAACATTGATTTCAAGACGAAATAAAACTCCAGCTGGGAATCTGCAGATACTGGGCACCTGAATATTAGACCTGATGCTTTGGGATGACAGAGCAGCAGTTCACACAATTTTGCACAGTTGAAAAAAGAGCTCACATGTGGTATCTTGGAAATTAAATTTATAATAAAAAAAGCAGCCATTCTGCCCCATGGTTGTTTAAAGTTACAGAAACTTTTATCATCACAGCATCCAAACCTTTCCTCAAACAGCTAGGAGCTTTTCTGACTTCTGATGAAGTTACAATGTCAGCTCTGCTCCTGCGATGGCAGGACCAGCAAACACCACCTTTTGTAGGAGCCAGATTCCCCAGCACGCAGCAAAGCAACCCAACAATCTCTGGCAGTCAGTATTTCTCCCAACCTCCTTGACTTTCATCAGCATCCTTCCTAAAATCCTATATTTTCAATGTTGGCTTCACTTATCAATAACAGCTCAGGGCAAATTCCCTTTTGTGGGAAATAGTCAACCGTGGTTTTAATGGCAATTCTGACAAGCTGAAAGGTTTTCCTGAGGGAAGGGAGTGGTGGGAAAAATGGCCCCACCAGCACCCATTATCTAAAAATAAAAGCATACACTAGCCATTGGGGGAAATGATAACAAAATGCTATTGAGATTAAAGCCATGAACTCTTTGAGACGCTGATTCCCTGCCAGAAACCCATGAAAGAGCACAGTGCGGCATTATTCAGCCATTTGCTGATCTTCCGAGTGCATAGGGCAGCACCCGAGCGCCCGGCCCACGCAGCAGAGCCCTCAGTTATCTTCCGATTTCTACTGTATCAGAGGAAACAGCCCTTCATGTCTGACCTCTGCAAAGAGCCGGGACTCATCCCCCAAATTCTCAGCTAATGCTAGTTTCTCATTCGACTGGGTGGGACCCCACACTGTCTGTCATTAGAAGCATCGTTCTGTGATTTCTGTGATATCCTCTGTTTCTCAAGGGAGTGGGTTTAATGGAAAGCCCTTCTTACACTTTCCATTTCTCATCCCTCACCCACCCCTACAGCCCTACGACATCTCGATGAAAAAGTATACCAACGTTTTTCAGTAAAGCCCTATAATTTTCTTCCAAAACAGCCCCCCAAAGTTTTTGCTTGCTTATAGTAATTTACTTTTTACTTTGACAAAAACCTGAAAAATATCTATTTGTACATGAAATTAAGTTTTTGAAAAAAAGTAAATCAAAAGAAATGAAAGCAACTTTGCCAATGCGCCATGCAATAAGCAGCGTTAATCCTTTATGCAGACACACCAGCACTCCTGCAGCCCGGCACAAACACTGCCGAAGGAGGGCCCACATTTCACCCATCCACAGCAAAGGGACAAGGCATCCGTAGCAGTAACGGGGCAACACAACAGCACCAGGTGTAGCTGAGAAGTAACATAAAGAAGGTTTCATGCGATGGGACTGCCATCTTCTTAAGTTTCCTTTGTCAGAAAGGACAGAGTTTTCTGTCTGTATTTCTTTTGTCCACCACGGCACCTCCCTGGCAGGTTGGTAAGGATGAAGTGACTTGCAAACCCTTTGGCCCCATCACCTGAAGGACCAGAACCTTGCCCCCTCTCACTCCTTCAGTTAAATACCTGCCACTTCAGGATAATAGAGTCTTACTGTAGTGCACACAGTCTCAGTGCCTGATTACCAAGTATAAGAACATAATATTCAGCCTTAAAAGCCAATCTCAGTTTGTAAAAAGCATTGCCAACAATAACCAAAAACTTAAGCTTAGATTTCAGAGCAAGTATTCTTGGCAATTATTTGAGGTTATTGTGTCAGGCTAGTACGATTTCATAAACAAGGAGATCTCATGCAGAGCTAGGAATAACACTTTTTTTTTTTTTTAACACCTCTCTCAGAGTGAAGAATTACAAACAACCTCTGAGAGCTAAACTAAGCAAACATAATACAAAGATGTTGTTTTCTGCAATTAAACCAAACACCTTTTCTGGGACCTGCACAAAAGGCAATAACAAACCCCAAGAGCATGAGGGCTTTGCTTGCTAGGAGGTCAGGGCTTCTGTAAGACCTAAGCAATGGCACAATTGCACAAACCTCTCAAAAAATACGTAAAATAAATTTGCAGCCATAAAGATTGTGCAGAAAACCTTGTCTATCAGTGGTATACTTGGTCCACCATTTACAGGTTGAAACCACAGTGAGAGCTTAAGGACTATACAGCAGCAGCATGCAAGTCTCCCTCACTTCTCATGCGGCCCCGTTCTGTCTCTTTGACCCTGTGTTTTAGCTTATCTGCTAAAGATAAGGCAGAGAATCCAGCAAGTTTCCTATACCATCTCCTGATAGCTGGGAGAGCTGGGACATCTGACCCTGCAGTCCCAGAGCCACTGGCAAGGCAGGGTGCAGTACCTGGAGGGTTGCGCTGACTCACTCGGGAACAGGGCTAGCCCCCAGGGGACTCTAGGATCTGCTTTGCCACCATGGGCACAGTGCCTGGCATGGCCAAAAGACCATCCAAGACAGCTGTTGTGGGGCGGTGAATACAGACTGTCCCCAACGCAAATACAACTCACTTTGTGTGGGCCAGTGCTATACAACGTAACGAGCTTTCCTGCTCTGCTTCAACACATATTTTCCATTTAGCTACTTCATAAAAATAAAGGAGGCGGCATTGCACACAAAGTCCTTTAGCTGCTTACCATGTCCCCAAAGGAGCAGGTATTTTTCCACGCATCTTTAAAGTAATGCTAATTACATTATACACAGTGGCAAATACACACAGGGGACAACAGTATACCTTTTAATTAAGTATTACTCTTGCTTCCACTGTCTCGTATCCTCATTCTCATCACAGGACAAGGAAGCAAGGTACCCTCACAGCTTAAGCCTGCCCTCCTGATGTGTTGCAGCAGATAAGCCTCTGGGTGTGAGCCCCTCCAGAAACCTGACCCTACCTGACAGTGGGGATCGACTTCTACATTACTATTTTCAAGAGGTTATTCTCCAATACTAAAACCAAAAAAGACCTCATGCCTTCTTAGAAAAGTCTCCTGGGAATGGTTGGCTGTAAGACCAGAGTGCTGAAGAGCGACAATCTTTCACTCAGTGCCCCTCATCTATCAACACTCATGGACACATCCACCTTAACAAAATACACACCAAGTTCACAGCCGACATCCCCTCTCCTCTCTGCTGAGCTCACCAGTTCTCATGCAGCTGACGGTGCCTTTAAATCATAAGCATATTTACTTACCCAGCATTAAGTTGTAAGCACAACTTAAAGGTTGTTCACAGTTAATAACTAAATACTGTAAATCCCACAGTGAATGTATCTAGTCATATATAAATTACACATGATCATGAAAATTTATTTATACATGCACATACACAAACAAGTTTTTTTCAGGGATTACTCTTGTAATTCCCTTATAAAACTGGAGACCATCTCTTCTCCATTATTATTTCTTTAAATTTATTAAATCAAATGCCTGCAACAGATCATAAGGATGGGTTATAACAACCAAATTGAAGTAAATTTTACTTTTAAAAAAAAAAAAAAATCAGAATACTTTCACAGTTTCAGTGTAATTTCTGAGCTTCCATAGTAGAGCCCAGTCCTGCTCCAGGGGGAGAGGGGAAGATACCGGAGTCCTGCTGCCCAGCAGCACTCAGGACAGCGGAGCAGGGCTGGATCCTGGTCACGGGGCGCCAGCAGCAGCAAGTCATTTTGTAGGTACATGCCTGCATGCAGAAAGATCTTCTGTCCCATGGCATTTACAGTTGACATGCAAGAAAACAAAAAAGCCAAGGGGAAAGCCCTGTACAATGACTCCTCCACAGACACCTCAGCCCCCAGGGGCTCCTCTATCCGCCCAGGGCATGTGAGCACAACTAGGCTGCTCTGTGAGGACACAGCAACAACATGGCTTGGAAAGTTCAGGAGATACCCAGGTGCACAGTTAACAACATGTGGGGACGTTTTAGATATTCTCCAACATCTTGCCTGGCCTGCCCCTGTCACTGAAGGTCTCTTACAGGTCCAGCGTCACATTTACTAGCACTCGGCAAGTATCTGGGCCACCCTAAAGTGTCTAGTAAGCAGCAAAAGCTTGTTTTAGCCTTTTGAGTCTCTCCACAGCCAAAAATAAGATTTGCCCAGGGATTCTCAAATCTCTGCGCCTACCTGCATCAGCTGTGGGGAGTGGGAAAAGGGCTTGTTTTAACAGTGCACTTCCTGCATGGAGTCAAGCCACTCCGTAACTGTATTTCAACCTCTCCCCTCCACATGCTGCAGTAATGACACAGCACTACAAGAACATTCCTCGATGATTTAGCTCTTCTACACCAAGAAGCCTGATAAATTATTCTCCATGCTCTTTATTTGAAACAGCTTTAGTCTGGACTACAGACATAACAGGGTGGTGAATTCAAGTTAAGCATCCTACTTAAAAAAAATTCTGGAAGAACAAAGGACCAAATCTAACTATCACAATTACGCTTGAGCCAAGCAGAATAATCACTCTTCTTCCAAGTAAAACCTGTTTACCCTCCTTATTCAACATGTGTTTATGTAGCCAACTCTGTACTAGTCTATCACAGAGAGCTTCACAGACCAAGATGACAGCTACCATAGGACTGATGATAACAGGCACCAGTGGGGGTGTTAGGCTCAACAAATCCAACTCTATCTCACCCAGGTCCAAGGGATCCGAGTGATTTGATAATAAAAAAAAAAAATTCTCCTAAGCCAGCCTACGCTCACAGGACAGTCTGTGCATGAGTGGAGGAGTACACGTGCAATGGATAATTTAACTTAGGGTTAGCATGCTCAAACTGAGCATGTTTCTGCCTAGCAGAGAGACTGCTCAGACCGGTTTTGTCACAGCACACTGTTCTTCAACTAGTGGGAATATATAGAAAACATGCAGAGTGCATTATCGTTCAATTTTCAGTGGAAATATTAAAACAAATCAGTAGAAGTCAATTTACATTTTTATATTTCAAAAGAAAAGACTCGCTAATTTATCTTCCTACTAATAAGAAGGGAATCAAGCTTGCACATAACTTGATTAGCGTCTCTCTAGCTCTGCACGACAAACCCTAAGGTAGTCCATACAGCAAGCTCTGTCGGGTCTAATTGATAGCAAGAAGAGAGGCAACGCGTGAGGTGCTATAACATGAGCTAGTGCTCCAACTTTTCTCCTCGCTTGCAATATGCATGCGTAGTTTGGGGGCAGCAGAGCCTGTTACTGCAAGACAAATTCAGAGCTAAAAGGATATGGCAGCCCTCCACACTGTAGTCTGATTGCATTAGACTGAGCACAGCACAAGAAATAAATATTTAGACAGGGTAGATGGCACCCTGAACACATCGAAGTGTCAGTTCTGATCCCCGACAAGTGAAAAGCACCCTCCTCTTCCTGCGCTCACATGAAGCTTGCCACCTCTTGCTGTCTCATCCAGATGGTGTGCGGGCAGCGCTCTTCTGCTTCGTTCCTAGACAGCTAAAAACCACAGCCAATCTGCCATGTTATTTCTGCCTCTCTCTCCACTGGCTCATCTATCATTGCCAGTACATCTACTGCAGTACACGCTCTTTCTCTGCTGCTGTTTACAATTAAAAAGGAAAGAAAAAAAAATCTCCAAGCCCTAAATTACAATTGAGCTTCAGCTGCACAGTAGGTAATTAAGAAATCTGGGAGCTTGCAACTTCCCAGGAGGTAGTGGACTTAATTAAAATTAAAGCAGTTCATTTGAAGAGGGTGGTGTGACCCTCTTTCTGCCAGACTTCAGGCCCATGGAAACCCCTCACTAGTAGCTAAGTAAGCTCTGAGTATTAGGATAAATGTTTTCATATGTAAATTGAGCAAGCATTCCTCAGTGCTCTGCCTACAGAGCTGCTTTATTGCTTCTCCCAGACAGTTGAGCCCAGCAAACAACAAAAGGCAACCTGTGTTTATAGGGCACTGGCCTGACATTCAAGAAATCTGCACTCAAAATACTCAGCTGTGCCAAATGTCAGCAATGTGATGTGGGCAGGTCAAACACTGCTCTGTCTCATAGTACCCGATCAGGAAAAATGGAAACAATTTGTACTTCTCTCCCACTTAACCTATATAAAACCATAAACTTTTCAGAACAGAGGTGGACTCTAATTACATAGAAGTACAGCAGCAAACGGGGCAGGCGCCCTCTCCTCTTTGTCAGTGCCATCTCACACAATGGAAAGAGCAAATAAAAAACACTGGACCAGGTGCTCCATCCTCTCCCTCCTGCTTCTCAGGTTGTCATAAAACCAATTCACACTGGGTACGTCTGGTCAGTGCAACACGCAGGCCCAGCCCCATCTGAGCTCGGCAGCCATCAGCTGCTTTATGGCGCATTGGACAGCGGCACAGGGGCTTTGCCGAGTGGGATGCGGGGAACAGCGATCTCCTGTGTGCTGTGGCATTTGACCCAATTACAGCTGCCGACAGCAGAATGACGGAAGAATAAGTTAAGCTGCAATTTGTGACAGCAGAGCTTCTGCTGGATTCAAACTAATTGCCCACCATTAGCTGTAATTGGTGCACATTCTCCAATGCAGGCAAAGCCTGTAATTGTTTTAAAAGAAGAAGCAACCATAGCTACAAGGGGCGAAGCAACCACAAGCACATTCCTAATAGTAACATTAGCCAGGGCAAGCACGGTGCCCCAAGGATGCTACATCAGTGCCAGCCACGTTCCTCCTCCACTTGCCCTGTTGAGGGCTATATCACCCGCAGCAGAATATTAAGCGGTAAGTTGTACCTCCTAAAAATATCAACTGTGATAGGGAACCAAACAGATAGAGCTAAACATATTGTCCAGCAATGCAGGTGAAGCCCAGAGCGCTTCAAGGCAGTGGATTGCCTAGGAAAGCATCAGAGAAAGATGGCCAAGTGACCAGATGATGTCTTGTGCTACAGGGTGTATTAAGAAGATGCGATCAAAAAATCACAAGCTGTAAAGGAGGCTAACAAGGCACGTGGGCAAGGATTTTCACAAGGCATGCTGCCTGCTTGAACATGACACAGCCTGAAATGGAAGTTGACAGCACGAAGGGAGGAAAAATGATCACAGTGACACAACCTGAGGTTGTGGCTTCCCAGCTACTGTTCCGACATCTGAAAAAGCTCTGGCCCACAACAGTGAACCAAGACAACTTAATTGCTGTTTCAATATAATTACTATCGGTTGGCTGTTCTACCTTCAATGCACATTAGCCCATTCGAGCTGTTTACGTTCCTGTTTGTAGTCTCCCAGGCTCTCTAGTACCGCCCCGTTACAGCGTAGCTAGAACAGGAATATGTCAAAAACCATAGCAAAACAACAAGATCAGCCATTACTGAAAACACTGGAATGAAATACCCAGCATCCATAATAATTTCTTCTATGTAGCTTTTGACCGTCACTCAACTTTCCTGGCAACTGTTCAAGTGTTCTCACAGCTCAGCTATTGCTATCCAAGAGGCCGAGGCTCTATGGTGGAAAGCGGAAAAAATTACAACCATTGGAGAAGACAATAGTAAAGTTTAACTTAAGTGCTCTAAGCATCAAGAAATAAAAAAAAACCAAACACCACCAACACTATTTGGAAATGCGAAGAAAAACTGTAACAGAAGCATGGTTTTCTCCTAAGTTAACAACATTGGCTTCTTGCATCTCGTACAGTTGACTGCAGAAATCCATCAGTTCATATTAGTTCCCAGCAGCAGCAGCATGACACTGCCAGCATGGTATTTGCCTTTCAGGGAAAAACCACTGTTTTGGGTAACCCAATACATTCTGTCCTCCAGGACATGGGGTGTTTGCTTCCCCAGTCCACATACCCTCTTAAGTATTTTGGAGACAGGCAGAAAGGTTAGATGGATTCTTTGGTTTGACCCACTACAGCTGTTCTTACTCTGTGCAAATAAAGCACAGCAAATTGGCACCACCAGTGGACATCCAAGTGATGAGGAGTCTCCAGACAGTCATTACTTCTGAGGCATGCAGCTTCTGTGTACCATTACAGAAGTCAGTAAGCTACATTCTCACTAGGAAAATAGGAAAGTTGCCTTCTCTTTGCCAACAAATTACAACTAATTGCTCAAGTTGTCAGGAATCAAGACGGATTCTATATATCCATTTTAAATATCTTAAATACACAAGAACTTATAGGAGGTTGTGCGTACACCTATAAGACAATAGTGGAAAAAACTGAAAGAAAACCAGCTAATATACACCAATAAAATCATTCAAACTAAGCAGGCAGCTGCCAATTGCTCTGCTTGAAAAGCCCCTATTAAATGGGACAATTTTTCATTTGAAGTGTTTTGATTGTGATTATGTGTACTGGCACCTGAATTTCTGCAAAGATAAAACCATTGCTTTTACCAGTGTCTGTGTGTGAGAAAGAAAGGAAAAACCTTAGGTTTTCTTTCTTTCTGTCTATTCCTACTCAAATAACTACTTCACAAGTGTTTCAGAGCACTGAAGTCCTCTTCAGTCTTAATTAGGCCATTTATTCAGTGAAGTTCCCAAGATTTTTGGTGAGAACACTTTTCCTGCATTACGTTCTGCTTTCAAAGGGTTGCACAACACAGACATCGTCTGAGAAAATCTTCCAGTGGCCCTGCGAGCCACAGCATGTGAAGTGATGCCACTTCATAGTGGGGATGGTTCGATCCCACGTTTTTATGTGCCTAACTCAAGTAGGGTGTTTTCATGCTATGATTTCCCTTACCAACTGAAGCTAGAACAATCCCAAATCACAAAGCAAGTTTTCTGACAAGGCCATGTCTTCCATTTCAATCTCAAAGCAGTTCATATAAAGCAAATATGTCCAAATTAGAATAGGAAATCTGAAACTCATCCCCCAGGTACATCATGGATGCAGGGAACATTCAAGGACGAATTTCTGGCTAAAGAGTGCAGTTCTGCCCAGTGTTTGGCTGTAGATTTCAATAGTTTCCAGCAGAACTGCTGCAGGGCTGCTACAGCAGATTTCGAACCTACTGAGCCAGAGGGAAGCCTGGATAAGTACCTGAACAGAGGGCAAGGATTTATTTCTTGCCTAAGGCCCACTTGAGCCCTCCAGCTCCAGCTGCCTTGCTCATCCAGCTATTTGCCTCCTCTGAGGCACTAGAGTCAGTGTGCATCCCTACGGGGCTACAAGTGTATTAAAGAGCAAGAGACAAATTACTAACTAGCATTAATCCTTACCTGCTTACAACTAGGAAAGTTTGCTTTAGAGATAAAAAGAGTTGCTTTAAGCACAGCTATGACTGAGATCTGGTGCCTCAGACTTGGTCTTGATGATCAAAATCCCTAAAATGTAGGGACAGACTAGTGAGACAGAAATGCAAAAGCTAGTCAGGGGCTCCTTTACAACGATGCTTACTTCAAATCACTGGTGGCCCCAGTTAGCCCGCAGGCTGAGGAAGTATCTTTAGAGAGCAGATTTTTTTTTTTTTCCTATCGCCATCTCCAAATGAGCACAATTAAAAGAGTTCCAGGTATCTTTGCCACACCAGGAGCACAGAGTCAAATGTGAAACAGGTAGGGAAGGCAAGTGGATCACTTATTTCCCCCAAGAGAAAATGATGCATGCTGACAGGCTGATAAAACTACTAAAATCTGGTCCTGCTAGCCTCATGGCAGGGCCAAACAAATCCGATGCAAATCTCTTCAGCATTTCCCACAGCTGTACAAAAGGCAAAGCAACATCACGTGAGGATTAAATGAAGAAATTAACTCCAAGACACCATAGGAGCTGAACGCTGTAACATTTCAGAAGACTTTGAAATACATTTCCCCACCCAGGCCCTTAAAGCCAAAAATCCCTCCCCAAGAAGCAAGCTCTAAAATACCACACATGATGAATTTACAGACTGGAGAAAATCACCATGCACAAGGTCACAGTAAAACATTAAATAAAGATGCGGCTCTGCAGAGGGAGATGTTTCATTGACCAGACTGAGCCTTCCCATGGCACTGCCTTCGTGGTGAGGAACAGAAGAACATGTTAGCAGAGATCTTTACAGCCCACTCGAATAGATATGGAGCCCATCCTCCTTGGTAACTTGTCCTCTGCAGACACAGTATTCCTTCCTTGGTTCAGATTTTGACATGTACAGAGAGGCTTAGAGGGAGGTTGTCCACCTCTACCAACCACACTCAGTATTTGTTTGCCCTATTAAGGCACTTGGCTTTGGTCTCTATTTGCACCCTTACTACCAGCTGAGACACAGATGCCAGCTGCGTGCTGGTCCACAGGCCCCATCCAGACCATGCTGCAGGCCTGAACCACCTCAGCCCACGGACACGTGCCTGAGGCAAAGGTGTCCATGCGGAAACCCATGGTGGGAGCCTGCCCTGCTTGTGCTGGGAGAGGACATTGCTGCACTGCCTCCCCACCCACCCAGGAGGTGCCAACACAGACAGCGCATTTCATAGCTCAATTTTGCCACTCAGCAAGCATAGGTGACAATTTTTGGCATCCCCCTTCATCTAAACCTCACCATACACAGCTTGTTCCTATGCTGTTGCTCTCCCAACTTCCCTGCTTTATAGTCAACTCATTAACTGCTTTCATAAAATCAATAGCAGCATTTCACAGTGTATTGGGTCTGGCTGAGATGGAGTTAATTTCCCCCATAGCAGCTCTCATAGTGCTGTGCTTTGTATGGGTAGCTAGAAAGGTGTTGCTAACACACCAGTGTTTTGGCTACGGCTAAGCAGCATTCACACAGCATCAAGGCTGTCTCTCCAACATTCCCTCCCCCTCACCAGTTGTCATGGATGGAGTCATGCACTTCACTCGTAAGAGACAAGCCAAACAGGCCCTGGGCTGTCCACTATTTATGGATTTATTTTAGTCATATTTACTTACTGACTACAGATGCCAGTTTCTTCCAAATGTGGCTCGAGTCGGACATTAACCAGCACCATGGTTAGGTGGGCACATCGTTCAAATTAGCCCTTGGCTATTGTGTTATCTGTCTCCCGCGGATGACCAGATGCATCCATTAGGACCATCGCTGGTGGTTATCACTTGAGCAGGGTTACAGGAAATACAGGTCAGGTGGGGCAGAGAGCAGCACACCTTAGGCTGAGGGATGGGCAAGGATCTTTGGAGGGGACACAGCTGGGACAGCAGACTCCAACTGACCAAAGGAATATTCCAGACCATATGACATGCGCTTAGCAAGAAACGCTAAGCACGGCGGGGAGCATTCATTATTGCATTGTTTGTCTTCCAGAGAAACCACTACACATACTGAAGCCTTACTTCCCAGGAAATGGCTGGGCATTGCCTGCTGAGGGGAAGTAGAGAATGACTTTTGCTTTGTTAAACTGCTTCTATCTTGACCCACAAGTTTTTTCCAGCTTATCCCCCACTCCACATCCTGCTGAGGAGTGATATAGCAGCTTGGTGGGCACCTAGTATCCAGCCAAGGTCAACACACCACACACAGATGCCAGCACTTGATATTCAGCAAAAAAAGCTTGCTCCTTCTGCAAGACTCAGAAGCCACGAAATCTTCCCATTTTGGGCCCCTGCTAACCACAGCGAGGGAGGGAACACAAGTTGGGCATGTGTCTCAGGGACACTGAACCCCTGAGCCATGCACACGGGATGCTGGTAACCTCCGCAAAAACAGTCCTGTCCCCTCAGCACAGCTATGAGGCACCGACCGCTGTGTGAGCATTTGCAGGGTGCCCAGGATCCAAAAACTCCATCCATGCATCAGACACCCAAATACCGATGGCAAATTCTGCCTGTGATATTAGGTAAATTGCCTGGACTCTGTGCCTCTGGTTTTTCATTCTCCTTCTGACTAGTCCGCAAAGTGTTTGGGATGGAAAACATCTCCTGTGCAAGGAGCTCGCATCTCAGCACGCTTGTGTGTTATTTTTAAAACAGGTAATAAATCATATTTCAAATTCTGTACATTTGTCTTAACAGATTCCCAAAGCCCACCCTTGACTTGCTAAGCTGGAAGGTATGCGAATGTTACAGACAGGCAGTCACTCCCGACCATCATTAGCCATTTGCAGGGCTTGGATCTGCAGTGAAGAAGAAACCCAGCAATGAGCTTTCAGATTCCTGCTCTGCAAGGAGCAGCGAGTATTTATTTAATTTCTAGCACAGACCCCTGCAGCAAACACACCTTGTCAGAAAGAAACCTTTGCAATGGAAGCTGCGTGCTCGCTCTGTTGAAATCTGTGCTGTGAACGTGACACACACTCAATTTTCATGGAACTAAATTGGCTGTGAAGGCTAAAAGCCAGGGCCTGCAGCTCAGCTGGAAAGGCTGGTTCTGAAGCACTTGGATGAGGAAGCCCATATGCAATTGAGGTTTCCTCGGACTACTGTAATTTTTCATAGTCACACTGCTGGGCAAACTGGACACTGCCGCCTTCTGCGCAAGCTGCCAGGGGAGGCTGTGTACTTGGCCAGCTCCTCAGCACAAGCAAAATAGCACCGGCCAGGTGAGAATCAAAGAAACACGATTTAAAATGGATTTTTTCCCTTCGCTGCCCCGAGCATCCTAGCAGCCATGCCTGCACCATCCCCACGTCCACTGGCATGGTATGCTCAGGCCTCTCCCTCTCAGCTGGCCTTACTATAGGATACTAACAGGAGCATCCTCCTTTCAGGCAGATGCAAAGCTCCAGGACAGGGCAAGAAAAAAAACCCTCCCCTGAGCTCTTTCTAGCAGGTCCCATTGAATCCTTCCCACTTCACCTCACCTCCCTAAAAATCCAGCCAGCCCAGTGCTCTGTAGAAACATAGTACACAACTAATAAAAAAAAAAAAAAATCAAACCATTTCAATTAACTTTTTACGACTTCTTGAAAACCATCTGTGTAATTTTGCAGCATTTCCTTTTAATCCCACTGACAGAATTATGTTCATCTGCCTGAAACACCGCATTTGTTGTGACTATCACAAGACCTCATTTGGTGGACGTCACGGCCCATTACCTATTTTTAATAGCGAGCCAAAGTCTCTCCAGTTTGCGCGTGCTGCAGCAGACGGTGCTCTCCTGCAACGGTTGGGAGTGGCCCCAGCCCCTGTTTCCCAGCACCAAGCAGCAAACAATAAGGAAGGTTTGCTTATACAGCTGAGTACAGGTGTTCTCAAGCTACATACCTGTCTCCTTATTGCTCTGTTCCTCTGGACAGCTGTTCATGCCTGCGCAAAGCGAGTTTTCAACATTTTACACTGACTTTTGAGAAATGCTGAGGAGCGCATTTGGACCACGGCAGCCTGGCACGTACCTGAATACGTTTGGAGCCCACTAAGCCTCACCAACATCCCACATGACAGGGCAGGACCCCAGAAAAGGGTTTGCATGCAGGGAGCTGGCAAGCTCATGGCTGCTAGCAGGCCAGCCCCCTCAGCCCCTTCCCACGTGTGCCGGGCACAGGGTCTCATCATCCTGCCGGTGCCCTGCTTTGGGAAGCCGGGGCACCCCCTTCCCCCTCTCCCTGCTCTGCCTTTCCCTGTTGTTTAGCAAGCACGCAAGTGCTCCGAGGCTGTATTTGCACAGCCCTCGGCCATACGTGTCCCCGTAGCGCAAGTAATCTTGTCATAAAAGTTGGAGAACGGGGCTGCCTCTGCTCTCTTCATCTCTCCTACTAAAAAGGCTTCACCCCTTGATTTAGGAGAGCTATCTTTAAGTTGCTGCTTTTAATTTTAGTCTTCGGGGGGGTGGGGGGGTGAGTGTTAGTCTTTACAAGAGGCTAAGAGCAAGACAACAGTTTTGAAACCGTATTAATGGGGCAATTACACAGAATCAGTCCACCTGCTACTCCAGGAGGCATTTTGAGCGTCATTAAATAACACGGATAACAAAAGCACCGCTGCTAAAAATCCAACCATCAGCAGAGAAAAAGGGTTAAAAAAGACTGATGTGGGCTTCAGCAGGTTACTCCTGTCCCCGGGCTCCCAGGCAGCTCATCAGAGCATGCCTGACACCCTCTGACCGGCATCATGGTATCTCTCTATACGCCTGTCAGAGTACATATAGGGATGGTTTTTTCAAGTGTCTGTCTCCCTGACTTGCATAATCATGCAAGGAGCTTACCCACCAACAATTAGGTAGTAGTTGTTGCAGTGTGTAAACCTTTGAAATGCTGATTTCTTGGGTAAGTGAGAGGTGGGGTTTTTTCCTCTTTCTACAAATCCAAATGCCATTGGAATGGCATGTCATAAAAATCAGTGATAAAAAATTCATAACAATCCCTCCAGGCTAGAAGAGCGACTGTATTTTTATGTATTGTATTTACGAAGCCACTGCCTGGGAGCCTGAAGCCTGACTTCACACCAACACACTCATTAAACATCTAGATCAACATTGTACAGATTAGGGTGAAACGCAGACAGCAGCACTGGATCTGCCTGCAGAGATCACAGCACCACGGAAACAAAAGTCCTAGGTGGTTTTTTTCTTAAAAATCACCCTTTCAGCAGCATCAATAAGCATCTTGCTCCTTGCCGTGTTCTCCCTCACCTGCTCTGCGCTGCCAGGTTTTGCTGGCTCAGTCCCCTCCGCTGAAGGATCAACAGCCTGAACCAAAGCCTGCAGGTGACAGTATCGGAGGCAGCTGAGGACACCGCTGTGTGACACGTGACACCAATTTTTCATGAATCCACAATCTCATTTATACCGTGGTGCTCTCACAGGAGAAACCACAACATACTATTGACTGTTGTTTAAGCTGTTTCTCTTGCTGAAGAAGAAGGACTCCTCACTGAAAGATGACGACTGTGTGGTTTCCCCTGTGTATGTTTTCAAAGCTAATATCGGAGATACCAGTTGCTCAAAATCATAATCTGATAGGGAGAGATTATCACCCTGAAATGGGTCATTTAAAAGCAGGCAGCTAATAGCTATGCTTAAACCCTGGGAATTCTTTCAGAATATATAGTATCCCTACACTGATAATGTGGGGTTTAAAAAAAAAAAAAAAAAGGCGCCTCATCCTGAAACTACTCAGTTTGAGGTATGAAGGGTGACAGTGCTTTAACTTTTATGTTCACAGTTCTGTGCTTTTAAAGTGTAATTATTTTTTTCCTCCTCCTCCATGTTGCTGCCTGGAAGACCACAAAAAGGAAAACTAGTTTGGCCAAATTGCTTACACAGAGAAGAGTGACGCTTCCTACACCTAAGGACCCTGCTGTTCTACTTTGATGGAGAGGAGACTCTTTGCAAGCCACAACCAGCACAATAGCAGAAAGGCAGCCTGAGTACTAAAAACTGAGAAGAGTCAATAACATAAAATGATGTATCAAGAGCATATTTCCTCATAAAAAGGGCCAGTTTTGTTTGGTAACCTAGTGTGTTTAGGGTGATGAAACATCCACAACAAATGGATCCACCCACCTTTGCAACACTTGGAAGTCTCCATTCTCACAACAGCTCAACAGCACAGTCCGTAAAGCACTGCTGTACCATCCCCTCCAGCACAGGGCTGCTTGTTTTCCTTTGGGTAATGAAGGCCCAGAAAGGCTTTGCAGCTTTCCCAGAATACTAAATCTGTCCCTCCAGCTTGCAAGCTGAAACCAGCTGAACTCTGTAAACAAGTGCTAGGGCCAATACTCAGCCACTTACAAACAGCAGTGCTCTCTCGATCCACGGTGGAGTATTTAAACATGCCGATGACAGGGCACTTGGTGCCCAAGATGCAAGATCAGGCCCCCCCGGCATACCTTCCTAGTCATGCATGTCTTTGCTCATGCCAGTGGAGAAAGGGAGCTGTTATTTCCATTGCAGTAATAGCTACACACGATGCCAGATCATGGCTCTTCTGTGTTAGGAACACCCCCTTCAAAAACACAAACACAAATAAAGTCCTTCCTTAAAGAGCTTTAAGTCTAACTACAGGACTAATGGGCTGTAAGCAAGACCTTCATATGAAGGGATTAGACCCTTGAACAACAATCTGCCACATCAGGCATAGCACCGAAACCTGCAGTACAGCCCAACAGAGACAATGCAAGAGAAGTCTCTTGCCATAAAAACAAATAGATCAATGAACGCTTCAAAGAGCGCAATAAAAGCAGAATGATAATCCAGGTTTCCTAGAAACCCATCTCAGAGCCTGGCGCTGGCAGAAGTGTTTCACACAGCCACATGGGAGCCCTGATCTGAGCACCCTCCCAGGGGCCGAATGCCCCCCCCCCCCCTCCCCCCCAGCTCTCTTGGGAGAGAGGTTGACAGCCATGACTCTGCAAAGCCTGGTCCTAGCAGCTCCTGTCCTCCTGTAAGCTTCTGGTGCAGCCTTTGAAAGAGAAAAGGACAGCATGTACCACGAGTCAACAAGGGCTGTTCCAGCCCTTCTTGCCACTCTTACCCCCAACAAAATTTCTCTGAAAACCAGGAACAGCAGCTGTCCTCTGGAGATGCTCAGCAGCAATCTGTCTCATTTCACAAAAAAGCTCAAGCCTTTTGATTTGCAGCACTTTCTGGGTATAGGCTAAAACATTTTTTAAACAGAAAAGTTCTCCTTTTCCAGACTTGGGTTTCGTAAACGCTCTAAACAGAAAAGCCCCACACCAAAACGACAATGCCCACATTGCTTTAAACTGCACAGCTGAGGCTATAACTGGAGGGAGAAAAAGACTCTACCTCTCTCGAGTCCCCACCTCAGGCACCACTCACACAGCAGATGAGCTTTTGTAAAGAACAGATCCACCCTTCCCACAAGTTTCACAGCCTTCGGGCTAGCGATGGACATCTGGTATTGCCTGAAAGAGCAGAAGGACAAGATGCATCTCCTTGGTAGCAAGGACATCAGCTGCTTGCTAGGTATTAAAATGAAAAGACCTCCGTGTACTGCCAGAGGTAAAATGCCTATTTATCTGTTGGAGGCTTCAGCCTCCAGATCCTCCTCCTTCCCTAATGGTATTTGTTTCCACATTTGTGCTTGTCTGAAGAGGTGTGAAACAGAACTCATTATCAAGATAAATGACCTAAACCACAAGCCTCCACAAGTGACAAAAGCAAAGGTTACACAGCGCCGTGTACAGATCCAGAGACTCCAGTGCACAAATCCAGGTTAATCTACCATGTAAGATAACTTGGTAGCAAACAAGGTCCCAAGTGAGTACACCTCTGGTGCAGAAGAGAAGCTGACATGGGATCTTGCAAGCCGGCTCACAAGAAGCAGCTCTGTGACATTTACAACAACCCCCTTCAGTACCATTACCAGGTGGATAAAAGCAGAGGAGACTTCTGCTGAGGTTCGTATCCACCTTGCTCAGGTTCAGCAGAGGCAGCATTTAGCCATCCCAGCTGCAGGCTGTCTAATTAAAGTGTGACTGTGTGCTGCTCCGAGTCCCTGTTGTGCAGCTCCAAGAAATGTAGGACTGCCTGGCTTTTGAACATCTCACTTTTTAAAAATCAAGCTGCTCATATTTTTAGGAGAGCAGAGATACTATGGATTCAGTAACCCAGGATTTTTGGAGCCACTGCTGAAGTTTACTTTTATTTGCCCTGAGAAAGAAAAAAAATAAATACAGTGACACCACCAGAAGGAAAGAAGCCAAGTTGTTCCAACTCTACAGCAAGGGAAACATTAGGTAGAGTACAACATAAAGCTTTTTCAAAGTATCTGCAATTTTCCCCCCTTCTTTTTGCTCCTACAATGCTATTTCAAGTGTGGAGCAAACTCTCTCCGGCAAACTTCCATTTCTCCTTGGAGCCATCCCAAGCCATGCTTTTTGGTGCAGGTTAAAACCTCCTACCGCACAGGCTTTGTGCCCTGCTGCATTTGAAGAAGGGTATTTTCCTTAGACACAGCAAAGGCTTGGCTTGCCTTCAAGCTTTGGGTAAAGACTGCAGTTGGGTTAAAGTAGTTCATATTTCCCCTGCACTGGCTCACCATCCCTTAGTCATGGGAGGAATAAAATAAACTCAAATCACCATTTTATCTTACAAGTCAATGGAGCTCTAAATTGCCTTCAAATCTGAGGCCTAGTCTACCCTCCACACAGCAAGCAGCCTTCTCCCAGCATCTGCAGGGGCTAGAGATAAACTGCACTCCTGCTTGCTTCCCAGATCAGCCTGCTACTGTTAATATCCCAACTACAGCTCAGCTCAGCCCCCCTTGAGGAGTCCCTCTTACCTCCTACCCCTCATACAAGAGCTCAGAAATTTCCCCACTGATCACTTTTCCTGAGGGCCCCCAAGCCCAGCAGCAGCAGAGAGAATGAATAATTACTTCTGCTACAGCTCTTCATCGCTGAAGTACAAACCTTTGTGCTGAGGTCAACCAGAGTGTATTTTGGCAGAGTGCAGAGGAAGGTTGGTTGTGCCTTACACCAGGGCTGTAGCATGGTCAGCCTTGAAAATCAGACACGCACGACCTTGTTTCTTCCAGCAGGCTCCTCCCAGTGACAAGGCTATGGACGCAAGAGGACCTCAGACAGCTTTCATCCAAAGGGAGATCAATAAAACCAGCAGCCACAGCCAAAGACACAGAAAAAGTAGGTATGACTTGCACGTATTTGGGATTTACACATTCCAGCAAAGCACATGTTCAGGTGAATATAACTTGTGACCAGAGACACATCACCTCCTTCCTAAATCCTGTACCTGAACACAAAACAGGACAACTAATGCATGGGCTTTACTCTGAGGAAGTCACCCTTCGCCTGTACCCCCAGGAGTAGAGGCAGTTGCCCACTCTGGTACAGTGGGGACTGCTGTTTCCTTGTTAAGCTGCACAGAGAGGGGGACCTCAGAGGACAGGTCTGCCCATCTTGACTAATTTCTTCAAATGTCTGTGTATTAAAAACGAGCACAAGCTCAGAGCAATTCAAAGCCCCGATCTACAAATACCAGTTCAACTGGATGACACTGGGTGTGGTGGATGCAAGAGGTAAATATGTATTTACATGCATTTTGGGCTAATGTAGTGGGAGAAAGGGGATTTGGGCTAAACACCAGCTCCTAGGGAGTATCCAAGAGGATCCAGGGCCAATCCCCGTCTGCAATGGGACACTAGGCTGGATGGACTTAGCACAGAAAATGATTTGTAGAAGGCAGTCCCTAAATGATGAAAAAAGTAATTATAGACATAACCCATCCCTTCTTCCCTTTTTTCTCTGTATGTGCCCTTATTTGGCATGAAGGCAATGATATTCACTTGTTCAAGGAATTAGGTAAATGCCAATCTTTTGGTTCACTCATTCTAGTGAGTTGAAGCACTGATTATCACTGCTGGAACTCCATGTATTTCCCTCTCAGGTCTGATTATGAAAGAAATTTTACACATTTTATGAAGGATTTCCCCCCCCAAAAAAAAAAAAAGATTAAATCATCTTTGCAGCTCATGTTGTTTACATGTCTAATCTGTTCAGTTCTGCCCATCAGCTCTGCTCAGCATGCCCATTAAGACTGGAACTCCTGGTCAGAACAGCCAGACTAAATACATTATTTATTATTTGGAAAATTCATATTTCAAACCTATGGCTTTCCTTGAGACTGCTTTTCTTGCTTGTTTGGATACACAGTAAGACACACAGCTTCAGTTTATATTTTGCTGCTCGCCATTCATGGTTTTGTTGCAAGTTTAAAAAAAAAGAAAGAAAAATGGTGTTCAGTCCTCTTGTCTCATATGTGACTAAAACATTGGCTATAATAGTGTTGGAATGTGATTTTCTATTAAAAAAAAATATTTTTTATTTTACTGAAACGGTACTATTGAAAGTAATCCATAGCATGTGTTTCGTTATTTTGTTTTGCTTTACCCATTGTGAAGAGTGCTCATCATGGCAAAGTGACAAGCAAAAACACCATGAAAACCAGCTCCTGGGTAACCTGATCAAGCTTTCCCGGTAACACTCAGGAGATGCCTCCAGTCTGGGCTTGGTGAAGGATTAAGAACGATTATTTCAAAGTATTTGATGGAAGAATGGAAAACTGTGTATGTGTACAAACAGCACATGTAAATAAATAAGGAAGCACTGCCTTTACAACAATGTTCTCCATCACAGACCCTGTGTAAGCAGGCTGTGCATCATCAGGACATTCCTGTACCTATTTAAGCAGACACATGCATACACTGATGTCTAGTCAATGGGTTTGCCAATAATTTTAAATGCCTTGCTGAATCAAAGCCTGCCCAAGAAAGAGGTATCTCAGGAGAAAAGAATCATGCAGTTGAAGACCAGATCACACTGCATTTGAAAAAAGGCAAAATTAAAGGTCTATGGTCAATGCAGTTCCTCAGATATTTTCCAAATGCTCACCACCACAACCCTAATGCTCTTTTAATAAGGTTTGTGGGGTGTATTTTTTCTATTACATATCCTCCATCTGCTCAATAAACAGAATAATGCAAAAGACTGTCCCTGCATGATTTATTGATTCATCATCCCTGCTTCAAACTGTTCAATGAATGCTATGGGACAACCATATTAATACATCTCACATTTCTTTCCTCCTAGCAGGGATGCCCCCAGGAAGGCAGTATGTCCATATGAAGAGCAAGGGAGCCAAGGCAGCACCCTGCAGCCGACACTTTTATCCCTACAGCACCTCTTGGAGCACCCAACAGCAAAGGCAGCACAGCTGCAGTGCTATCTTACATTTAACAGGAGGTGAGACCATGCACAGGTCTCAATTGGCAATTGCCTCAAAGCACCTCCCACGCTCCATGTCCGAACCCTCAGTTACTTCAACAGCACAAAGCTCTTCATCCTGTCCCAAAGCAAGGATGGTGGTACTAGTTTTCAGCACACAAAAATCTCTCCCACAATCTTCTAGACCAGAAGGCTATGGGAGAATACATTACTGTTTCCAGATCTACCTGTCACAGAGAAAAGCACCAAGTTATTCTGGAAGGTAATTGCAAAGGTTGTACTTTTAGGAAAATAAGTACTGCCTTCCAGAAATAAAGCAAAAAATTCTGGTTACAGACTGACCACTGCCAGCTTAAACCACTGAAATAGTGAGTCATCCATTCTCATCCCGTCCCAAGGGAGGCTGCAACAACTATCAGCATTTTACTGGAACTCAATGTTCCAAATATGACAGCAGCAAGAAAGACTGGAGTTCTTTTATAAAATTTAAATATTGTTTGCTTTCAGGAATTGTGACTCAGCCAAATACCTCCTAAGTTATTAAAATTTCTTATAAGCCCTGGAGCTTTTTATGGAGCTGTGGTATTGCCATCGGTTTGTTATTTCATTAATTTTATTAATAATTGGCCATTTTACTAGCAAGCAGAAGTGACAGCAAACAACGTCCCAAAACTCAAAACTACCTTAAAACATGTAATTCTTTCTACAAGAGTAGCTGCGGTGAGGAACGTAGACAAAGCTGAACTACAGAATATTCTGATGCACCCTTCAGTAATAGCCACAAAATCCCCCCCCAGAAATCCCACAACACATCAGCACTTCCAACAACCCTCCTGCAGTATTTGCTAACATGAGGCACCTGACAGATCTCATGTTGTAATAGCATCGGCTTTTGTACGGTAAGAGGAGCACACAGCAAACAGGCAGCGTGTGTGCAGAGTCACAGCAAGGAAAGTGCCATTCCCCTGGGGGGGGCAGGGGGGAGCTACTGCTGAACCCCACTTTCAGCTTCAGGAGAAGCCTGGCTCAGCATCCTCGGGCAAACACACATCTAGGGAACACACAAGCAGCAAACACCAGGTAATGTTTGTCCACACACCAAATACGAACAGCAAAACTGAGTTATATTGCTTTGTGTTAATGCCACCTGCTTTTTTTTTTTCCCCCTCTCCCTCTGTTTTCTTTTTTGCTTTGTTTTTTTAAATCAAAACAAACAGAAATCAAGTGCCTGAGTCCCTCACACATGCACAGGCTGACTATCCTCATACCCACAAAAAGCCCAATGTTTTTCACACATCAAAAAGAACTTAGTAGCTACGGGGCTCATGCCACATCCCATCACACACAACTGACAAATGGTGTAGCTTTATGTTGCCTACACCCCCTCATAATATTAAAAACATACACTAAAAATCATCCTGGTCAGTAGATAATTTTCTTAACGACTAGACCAAGGTCTATAAATTACAGATTCACAAGAAAAAGAGCAATAGGCCCATCAAGGTAGGGGATTGGGAGGAGGAGGAATTCTCCTAATATACGATCAATATTCAGACAAATCAGTATAGCGTGCTTCCATAGGACTAGCTCTATATCCAAGAAGCAGAGCATGACCCATTGATTTTGAAGCTCATGGCCCGGCACAAGACAGGTCATGTCTACTTCTGGATGCATCTCTTCTCTACACAGTGCAATGCATTCTGAATGCAACAGGCAGGGAAAAAAAGCATATACTGGTGCAATTACATGAATTGCAGCATTCATGTAGCAGTATCACTACTTACTCTGGAAGGCTTGCAAAGGGCTAAATGTCAAAAACATCTCTGCTAGGAAATTAATATTCAAACAGGTATTAAAGCACACATTAGCTGTATACAGGAACTCCCCCTGTGCTTAGTCACGAGGCAGGGATGAGAAAAACTTCCCCGCAATAAAGCAAAGCAAGCCGGTCCTGCTCATGATCTGATTTGTTTTGACACAACTGCATTGTTGAACATTTGCCATTGTGCTTTTGTACGAGGAGGCATTTAGCACACGGCACGCTGGGCTCATGTACCGCCGCCTTCTCTCCCTGACATTACACTGCTGTTCAACGGCAAGCAAGCACTCTGAACAAAATGTTTAATTTGCAGGCACGTGCGAATCCCTTTTTGATTATCCACCTCCCCACACAATAAAATCCAGCTGATGCAAAACTCTACAAGTGCTGCCAAGTCAAACTGCAGGCAAAGGTTCATTTAGCAGCACAGAAACACCTCTGAAATTCTCATTTATTGAATTCTGCTGCCAATCACATTAATTCCATCTCAAATGTCAAAATAAGATTAAAAAAAAAGTTGCCCGATTACAGGAATGAGCAGCAAGGAAGGCTCTCTACGTATAGTTTAAAACAAAAGGCCCGTTTAAATGAAGTAACTCTCTCCCTTTTCTGCATCTGCAGGCAAATGCAAACTCTTGAGAACAAGAGGCAATTATTTAGCCTGGATAAATCAGCAAGAACTCAGTACTAAGATCAGCTACTTTTTGTACCTCCAGTCCCAGATCAGAACTTCTGCGCTGTTTCATTCAGTCTTACTAAAATCAAAAGGAAACAAATGCCTGTCTTCCCAAGCTGATACCCACCTCACACATCCTCCACACCCCAAGTCCACCATAGCAAAACCTTACGCATTTCATGCCGAGCTTTACTTTTGATGCACGTATGGCCAACCAAGCACAAGCCAGGGACTTTGCCAAAGAGGCAGCAACTGAACTCATTGGCTTGGTGGAACAGGCACCTACCACGTAGCCCACTAAAACACAAGAGGAAGGAAATTGAAAGGACACGAGTCTCCTTTGCTGGCAATTTACTGATTTCAGCATGCTCCAGACATTATTTTACTTATACTATCATTTTACCTATACCATCATTTTACCCCATACAGGTTTTTGTTATTTTTAACATATATTGGGTCACTGTCTTTATGACCTGGAAAAGGCAAGAAAATCTATTCCTGAGCAGAGACTGCTTGTCTCTGTACCAGTAAAACCTGCAAGACACAGCCCATAAACACAACCCACCATGCATACGCAGAGTGTAAATAAGCATTTTTTTTTCAGTTACATAAACATATATATTTGCTTTGTATTTTATTATTCACGTCTTTGTTTTTTACACGTGTTAATAGATATTCACCACTGAAAAAGATGTTTTACTAAGGTCAAGCCAGGAAGTACTATAATTAAGATAGCTCATCCAGCCACAATCTCTTCCTCTTCTGCATGTATGTTCTGATGCCCTCTTTGCTAATAATATCAAACCCCTTTATAGGATTCATTTTCTTCTTCTGCAAGCAGGCTTTGCCCTAGCCCAGGGCTCCTCAGGGAAATGACCCATGGCTGCTCAGTTTTCTCAGATGTACATGACCTCACTGCATGCACAGAAGTCCCCTTTTCATCTTCCAGCCTGCAGGCAAAAGCAGTGTCCAGGTTTTGGCTGGGGTAGAGTTAATTTTCTTTCTAGTAGTTGGTATAGTGTTACATTTTGGATTTAGTATGAGAAGAATGTTGATAACACACTGATGTTTTCAGCTGTTGCTAATTAGTTTTTACACTAAAACAAGGATTTTTCAGCTTCTCATGCCCAGCCAGCAAGAAGGCTGGAGGGGCACAAGGAGTTGGGAGGAGACAAGGCCAGGGCAGCTGACCCGAATGTGATGCCATGCCCAGTATATAAACCAGGGGTACTTGGCTGGGGCAGGGGGGGGTGCGGATCACTACTCAGGAACTAAGTGGGCTTCAGTCAGTGAGTGGTGAGCAACTGCATTGTGCATCACTTGTTTGGTATATACCAATCCTTTAATTATTATTACTGTCATTTTATTATTATTATTATTTTCTTCCTTTTCTGTCCCATTAAACTGTCCTTATCTCAACCCTAGAGTTTTACTTTTTTTTTATTCTCTCCCCCATCCCACTAGGCAGGGGGGAAGCGAGCAAGCAGGTGCATGGTTCTCAGTTGTTGGCTGGGGTTAAACCACAACAAGCAGGTGGACACAAATCTCTCTGGCATACAGAGCGCCTAACCAAGGCCTTCTAAAGTAACATCTCTCGGAGGCTCTGCAGGACATCGATTGCACATCATGTCTGAGATCTGGCTCCTACTCCTTGCTGTGCCCGCTCAAGCTTTCTGTACTTGCACCCCAGCTCAGGGATGCAAGAAGACAATGGAGAAGAGAGGGGGCTTTTTAGGCCATCTGAAACATCTGGACCTTGGGTACCCTGCACCAACAACTTGCATTTGCATGAGTAACTCGCACAAAATCAAAAGTGACCTTCCCAGCTCTGAAGAGTCAGTTTGAATTGGACTGAAGGCCCTCGAATCCTCTGAGCAACTCCCTAGTGCGGCAGATCATCAGGCTACACAATCTGCCTCACATTTTTCTAGCTCACGCAGAAATCTGCCAGGACTCCTCTTCCCAGTGCTCCTAACAGGAAACCGTTCCAGCACTTTGCTCTCTAGTTAGTCAAAAGCCCTCCTCTATTTCCCAGCCTAAAGTGAATTATGAGTACTTTAAAGCAGATTTTTCTTCTCATAGGTATTTCTTATATAGCTCTTGCTTTATGATCGCAAGTGAAATCAGATTTGTGTTACCAAAAAAGATGACAAAACTATTCACAGAAAATACATAAATGAAGCTTCTATTTGAGTGCAAAACTCCCATCCAAGTAATAAAGTCATAGAATGGTTTGGGTTGGAAGAGACCTTAAAGATCATCTAGTTCCAACCCCCCCCCCCCCCCGCACTCGGGCGGGAAGACCTCG